>CM053035.1:156339026-156379414 GCA_028564925.1 Lithobates sylvaticus | reverse complement strand
CTGTATACTAAACCAGGGGCCCTGAGTCAGAGGTGTAAGATAGGCCGTCTTCTGCATAGACCAGGCTCTACCCACCAGGTGCATGACACTCCCAAACTGCAGACCTTATTAGGTAGAAGTTGATCTACTCAGTTATGCTTGCATTGCATCGTGTAGCTAGCTGTTCCCAGAGTAGGCTGCACTCAACATTCCCGCCCTAAGTATGCCACTCCGGTGTCTGTCCAAATTATTGTGTTCCAGCAGGAACATTTTTTATTGCTGTTATCTCATTGTCTATTATATAGTTCCTGGGAAATTGTGGCACCAATCTAATGTTTAGTAAGTGCCTGTACCTTGTACTACCTGTCCATGCTAAAAGACTATATATGTAGCCAGGTGCTTGGCTAGTGACAGATGTGAAAATTTGGGGTAATCTACCACTAACCAGTCTGATGTTTGCTTTTTGATATTGAACTTTAGTTGTATGCAGTATATCTGTATTTGTACCCCCAGTAGCAGTGCAGCATCCATTTGCTTTGGTGTGTCAGTGAGGCTGAGGTTGTTCTCAGAGTCGAGGCAGGATCATGACAGAGAACTCAATCTACCAAGCGACTCCTGCGGAGGTAGCACAGTATATGAGTAAACAAAATGTATTCTTATCAGAATAACATGTCCACATTTATGAATAACTGCACATTTATAATTGTTTTTCTACACATTGTATCACTGCAGTCAGTTTTTATCAGTTATGAAATAAAAACATATAGTAAACATAGTCTTAATACTCCCGTTCTGTATTTAGATATTATTTCAATCAACAGTGAAAATGCAGGGGGTAAAACACAGAAATCTGTGACTTATTTTGGAATAGCATTGGCCATGGCATCAAGAAGGAACGCTTCAAATATGTACAGCCATTCCAGTTCCCATTTAGATCTCTTATACTGTAAATTATATTTTTGCCTCAGTTTCTGAAACTTGTCCCTTCAACCAGTCATACAAAAAATATTTTATGTCTGAGGTTGCCCCACTTTGTGGCCTGTGTCCTGGATCCTTACAAGATCTCTCTGCAAACTTCAGGAGGCTAGGCCATAGGACCCCCAGCCAATGCAAAAGCTGGGACCCCATAAAGGATTATTGGGGCTGCAGGTGAACTCCTGGGGATGCCACATCCCTAAGGTTGGGTCTTAGGTTGGGTCTTACTCCCCCAGGAACAAGAGACCCTCTGCTCTGGGTTCCAGTCTATTTATACCCCTTTCAGTCCCCTGCCGGTCACTCTCCATACTTACCAGGCATTGGCTTAAGTGGTATTAATCTGCAAGCCAGGATCTGTGCTCTTCCACCCACTATGTCCCAAAGTTTTCTGGGAAAACAGGGGAAAGTAATCAAGCCTGCACTAATAAAACCCAGAACAGGCTTAACCAAATGATAAATGCTCTCCCTGGATACAGAGAGGCCAAAAACTCAATTTAGAACCTAGTAGCCTACTGGAGCACTACAATGCTATTAAGGATGGGTGGCCAAAAAAAATTGATATTTTTTTCATTTGTTTGACAAATGAATTAGGCTACATCTAAACAGATTCCTGTATGAATCCCTGCTGCAGCTCTCAGTGGCAACATTTTGATAGGACCTTGTTTCCCTCACACAAAATTTGAGATCTGGTTTTCAAATTTTCCGACAACAAAATCCGTTGTCAGAAAATCTGATCGTGTGTACACAATTCCGACGCACAAAGTGCCGCGCATGCTCGGAATCAAGCAGAAGAGCAGCACTGGCTTTTGAACTTCATTTTTCTTGGCTCGTCGTATGTGTTGTACGTCACCGCGTTCTTGGCGTTAGGAATTTCCGACCAACTTTGTGTGACCATGTGTATGCAAGACAAGTTGGAGCCAACATCCGTCGGAAAAAATCCCATGGATTTTGTTGTCGGAAAATCCTATCGTGTGTACAGGGCATTACTGTGTCCATGTGAAAGACATATACAGTATCATACAAGATATATGACCTTATGCTCATACAGTATGTATACACAAAAATGTGATCTGGAAGAAGATGAATATATAAGAAAAAAGTACAAAAATACCAACAAAAAAAATACAAAAAAAGGAGGGAAGGGGAGTCCCAATGCCAGCAACAGGAATCACATGAGTGAAATGGATCCACCACCACCAATATTGAAGAGGTTTACCAGAACCTGTGGACTCAATAAGGCTTATGCCCAATGAGTCAACCAGGCAGGAGGTGTAAAAATACCAATATGGGAAGCCGCCACACCACTTCTTCTTGGCCACAATAGGAGATGATCCTTCTGTTCTTGATACCGCTCAATCTTTGATGACTGGATAGGACAGACAACGTGGACAAAAAGGGTGGACAGTGTCTCCTGGTGACACTCAAACGGTATATCCAAACAAAAAAAGCTCCACATAGCGTAAAACCATAAGATAGCAAATGCATTATAAAAATCAGGAAGACTCACATGCTCATAGATAGGGATGATCCGAACACCCCAATCCCCCCCCCCCCCCCCCAGGTTCGGTTCGCAGCAGGATATGTGAACACCATTAAAGTCTATGGGACACGAACATGAAAAATTAAAAGTGCTAATTTTAAAGGCTTATATGCAAGTTATTGTCATAAAAAGTGTTTGGGGACCCGGGTCCTGCCCCAGGGGACATGTATCAATGCAAAAAAAAGTTTTAAAAACTGAAATTTTTAAACAGCAGTAATTTTAATAATGCTTAAAGTGAAACAATAAAAGTAAAATATTCCTTTAAATTTCGTACCTGAGGGGTGTCTATAGTATGTCTGTAAAGTGGCGCATGTTTCCCATGTTTAGAACAGTCCAAGAGCAAAATGACATTTCTAAAGGAAAAAAAGTCAATTAAAAGTACTCTATACGTCTATAATGAATTGTCGGTCTCTGCAATACACATAAAAGTCATTGAAAAAAATGGGATTCCCCCACAGTCAATTACTAGACCCTTAAACAATTATTTTAGCGACAGCATCGCATGGTATGGCCACTTTATAGATGACCTGATCTTTGTATGGACTAACACCGAACAATCTTTAATTTTCTTTTTTAATGTATTTAAATCAAAATTACTGCAACCTGAAATTTACCAGCACATTTCATCCTGAACGGATCCATTACTTAGACCTGGTCCTTACAGGTGAAGCAGCCACAGGAACAGTTAGGAGCAGCACTTTTAGAAAGACATGTGCAGGGAATTCTCTCATGTTAGCATCCAGCTGCTACCCAAACATATACACTAAGAGCAATGCCACAGGAGATTTTATACAAGCGAAAAGGAACTGCTCCACACAGAACAATTTTGTTAGTGAATGTGAGGCAGTTTCTAATTGACTGCGGGATGGAGGCTATAAGAAACAGTGGTTATCTAGAGGTAAAGCTCTAGTCATCAGTAGAGACCATACAGCATTAAAAATAAGAACTCTCTTTCAAAATAGGTAACCTGTAAAAAAATGTAAAGCGTCGCCTATGAAGATTTTTAGGTGCCGAAGTTTGGCGCCATTCCACGAGTGTGTTCAATTTTAAAGCATCAATTTACTCTGCGTAACATCATCTTTCATGCGTTTGAAAAATTGCTGCGCAAATACCATGTGACATAAAAAGTTGCAACGACCACAATTTTATTCCCTACAGTCTCTGCTAAAAAAACACATATAATGATTGGGGGTTCTGAGTAATTTTCTAGCAAATGTAGGAGAGGAGTGCCAGAATAGGCCTGGTATGGAAGTGGTTAAGAAACCCCCAAGAGGTGGTAATGTGCATCACTTAGTTCTGCAGAGGGAAGTGTGGTGGATTCCATATTTTGAATATTAGAATACCAGCTGGTTTAAACAATAGATGGGACATAAACTAATGGCCCGTATAGACGATCCAAAAATCGGAGGAAAAATACCGCTTTTGAAGCAATCGTACGATAATCGTTAGTACAGAGTTTTCAAGAGCCGATCAGGACAGTTCATCCGTTATTATCCAAGCAGACAAGCATAAAAAGTTTTCTCGTATGATACCAGATCGTATGATTTTCGTTTAATCAGTACAGTTGTCGTCT
This sequence comes from Lithobates sylvaticus, assembly GCA_028564925.1. Taxonomy (NCBI): domain Eukaryota; kingdom Metazoa; phylum Chordata; class Amphibia; order Anura; family Ranidae; genus Lithobates; species Lithobates sylvaticus. Next base: position 156,375,347 of record CM053035.1, on the reverse strand, counting down.
GAAAATTAAATACAAATACACTACAACACTTCCGATTTTTTATTCTGTTGTGTGAGAATTTAGTAACCTCTCCATTTTCGATATGCGACTAGCATGCATAAAAAAACGGATGATCTGTCGTCTGATTCTCGGATCGTGTGTACGGGTCATTATTTCTAAAGTAAATAACGTAATAAATATTTCTGACGATTTTGAACAACAAAAACTCTTTGAAATCTCTCTAGTCATTTATATACTATTGGTTTTCTGATGTGATGTTAACTGGTATGCACCCTCCATGTGTAACCATTTGATGTTAATTTAATAATAATAATATATATGTTTAGTCCTGCCCCTCCATTAGTTAAGGGGGAGTTACAATATATTAGCAATGCAATTTTTATGTTAATCATGCTATGAGTAATGTCTTGTACACACGGTTGGAATTTCCGACGGAAAAAGTCTGATCGGATTATGTTGTCGATTATGTTGTCGGAAAATCCGATTGTGTGTGTGCTCGGACTTTTTCCGTTGGTTTCTGAGTTTGAGAGCTGGATCTAAAATTTTCCGACAACAAAATCCGATCAGCCTTTTTCCGATTGTGTGTCGAGAATTCCGACGCACAAGGTGCCATGCATGCTCAGAAAAAAATTATAGACGAAAGCTATTGGCTACTGGCCGTCATACGTTTTATTTGTCACCTCGTTCCGAATGATCGAATTTTCCAACAACTTTGTGCGACCGCCAAGTTTCGGCCAAAATCCGTCCGGAAAAACCCGACAGATTTTGTGGTCGGAATGTCCGACCGTGTGTACAGGGTATAAGGCTGTAATAGCTGAAACATGTCAGCACTGATCCTGTGTATATAATTTAGCCAAATAAAGGATAACACCAAGGAGTTATCAAGCTGGACGGCTTAATTTCTGCTTTGGACATTTGAACAGGGGAGTGGGGATCCCCCAGCCTGAGCACCGAATCTCAGCAAGTATTTTCCAATTGTGCGGTTGAGCTTGGAAATTTTCTGCTTACATGAGATAACATTTGTGTCGGGGAGAGAGCTCAGCACGGAACTTGTCTATTCACAACACAGTCGTGCTGTGCAAAGGGGGTGTGTTCCTTTCCTCCAATCAGCTCTCACACACTGAAACTGCAGCCCCTCCGCCCCCTCCTCTGCGCTCCTCACAGATGCAGAAGGATTTTAACATGATTCTGCCCTTTTGAAGCGGTGTAGGGAAGAGAAGATTTCAGATAAACAGGTAAAACGTATGTAGGCGGATTTGTTTTATCTCTGTGTATCATCTGAGGCTGTTCACTTCACTGCGTATATGTGAGGGTTTAAATCCACTATTAACCACTTCCTGACCAGCCACAGTCATTATACGGCGGCAGGTTCCCGCAAATCGCCATAGGTGTACGTCGGCTCCGCTGTATGGCGGAGGACCCGATGCCCATGGCCGGCAGCAGCGATGTCCGCTGGCCACCCGCGATCGTGGGAACGAGAGCCAGAACGGGGATCTGTCAATGTAAACAAAACAAAAACCCTGTTCTGACAGGGGAGTTAGAGTGAGATCGGCTCTTCCTAGTGATTAGGAACAGCAATCTTTCTCCTCCTCCAGTCAGCCCAGCCTCCATACAGTTAGAAACACACCCAGGGAACACACTTAACTCCTTGATCGCCCCCTAGTGTTAACCCCTTTCCTGCCCATGACATTTGTACAGTAATCAGTGGCTATTTTTAGCTCTGATCACTGTATACATGTCAATGGTCCCAAAAAAGTGTCAAAAGTGTCCGATCTGTCCACCGCAATGTCGCAGTCCCACTAAAAATTGCAGATCACTGCCATTACTAGTAAAAAAAAATGCCATAAATATATCCCCTAGTTCGTAGACTTGCCTTAGCTCTGATTGCTGTATACATGTCAATGGTCCCAAAAGAGTGTCAAAAGTGTTCGATCTATTCGCCGCAATGTTGCAGTCCCGCTAAAAAACGCAGATCACCGCCATTACTAGTAAAAAAAAAAAAATAATAATTCCATAAATATATCCCCTAGTTTGTAGACACTATAAGTTTTTATCATCCAATTACTATATGCTTATTGCATTTTTTCTTTTACAAAAAATATGTAGGAAAATACATATTGGCCTAAACTGTTAAAGAAATTAGTTTTTTTTTATTTGGGGATATTTGTGTTAGATAAAGTAAAAAATATTGTTTTTTTTTTCAAAATGGTTGCTCAAGGTGATCAAATACCACCAAAAGATATCTCGCACGACCGCGCAATTGTCAGTTAAAGCGACGCAGTACCATATCGCAAAAAAATGGCCTGGTCATTAAGGGAGAAAATCTTCCCATCTGTAAGTGGTTAAGGTCTGTGGATTGGCATAACAAGCAAGACACTAGCATTTTCAGGATAGGACAGTTACGGCAGCCTCTATATTCTCATCTCTAGTATTCATGTAGGAGAGATACAAAGCAAACCCCTAGAAAAACATGTTTGCATATACACATTGACATAAACCTGGAGTGCCTCTACAAGGCAAATCTTGAACAACTCCACTACTTCTCATCAAAACAAGTACAGCGAGAACTCAGTGACTCAGAAAGTACTGAAGCTATTCTGTGTGTCAGAATGACATACCGACAACTTGCATGTTCAGGAGGTCAGCAATCACAATGTATTTTTCTCATGGTTGGTTCCTTTAAAATACCATGGGACCTTTGCTAAATCAGAACACTAATCTGTGGACAATCCTTTTTTGGCCCTTCCTAATGTTTGTGTACCAGTGAAGTTCTTCTTGTTTTGGAAATAAAATCCGGTCTATGTTGGCAGTTACAGGGCTATACTAGTATACACACTTGCAAACTATTACATGAAAATTGCAGTTTGAAAAGTTTACATCTACAGGGTTATTTATTAAGGTAACTATATCTTCCCTGACGTTTGCAATGTTTTACTTAAAGCAGAACAACACTTCCGGTTCCGGCGCCGCATGAGGTAGCTGCGTCTTACCTCAGCTCCCGCTCCAGGCCCTGAAATCAGCCTAATAAACCGGCCTACACGGCCCAAACACCTCACCTGCCACCACCGAGGGTCCCCCACCAACCCCCGGTCTCGAATGGACCGTTTTGTTGAAAAAACCGGGGTCCGGTCGTACGCGGCCGTGACGGCCCCGTCGGACAGGCCGCAAATCGAGCCCCCGGCTCCGGCCTACACAGATCCGGCCCTCTCTCAGGCTGCAGCGATCACACAGCCAGGAGCCATGGAGGTTAGTGGATGCTCCTCTCAGGCACCTTCAGCCTCTCCACATATTATACCTCAGGCCCCAGCTCTACCACTATCCCTGTATAACACCCCAGAGGCCTACAATACTGAACCCTCCCCAGGGGAAGAGGGTCATACACAACGCATAGCGCAAGCGGTAGCTGCTCTCCTGACCCCCATGATCGCAGCCTCAGTAGAAAAAGCAGTGAATGCGGGCATGAAACAAATCAAGGCCCAACTGTCTGAACACACAAACAGGCTGAATGAAGTCGAACACCGCTTATCTGAAGTGGAAGATGAATTATATCAAGCGCAAGCTACAGAGCACTCCCAAGACAAAACCAACCAATTTATCATTCAGAAATTAGAAGATTTGGAAAATAGATCCAGAAGGAGCAACCTGCGATTTGTCGGCGTCCCGGAATCGCTACCCCCTGCTGCCCTTACTGAATTCTGCTCCAAACGTGTCCCCGAAGCAATGGGCCTCCCAGGCCCGGTCATAGTGGAACGTGCCCACAGGATGGGCTCCCTTAAGCCCGAACGCAAATCCCCACGTCCGATCATCGCCAAATATCTCAACTATGCAGATAAATCCACTATACTTCAAAAATTCCGGCAATCCCCGGCTCTCCAAATAGATGGGGTAAAAATCCTCATTTTCGCTGACTACTCGATAGAAGTTTCTAAGAAAAGGAAAGCCTTCCAGCCAATTTGTTCTGAACTCTTCAAGCAACAAATAAAATTTACTCTGGCGTTCCCAGCAACTCTTCGACTTAAATCGCCCAATGGGGAACAACTCTCCTTCCAGGATCCCTCCGAAGCAGAATCCTTCCTCAGATCTCTCCACCCAGACGCACTTCACCAGACGCCATCCAAGTCGACCACCAGTCTCCGCTCACTGGAACAAAGAAGCCCACGCAAAGATTCCCCTAAACGCTTCAGATCCTCTGCTCCGGACCATCGAAACAGAAACGCTCTGCGCTGAAGTCCTTCTCCCACTACACAGCCATCTTCTCTTCCTGAGCAGGTCGTATACTCTTTTTCGTATACTCTTTTTCTTCTCTTACTTTTGCTCTTTTGACCTGCCCCACCCTGCTGCAGGGTCTTCGCTGAAGTTGCTCAATGCCAGCTTCCAACCACTACCCCTATCTGTTGGTCCTATTGGACGCTATGCTGTTTCAACTCTGGTCGTTCATCACGGGCACAGAGAAAAAGGAAGGAAAAAAGGAAAGAAAAAAAAAATACCTGGAATCTCATTTGTGTCCTTATTTTTTCTTATTTTTTTTTTTTTCTTTCTGCTTTTATTTCCAGCATTGTGAGTTTTCAGGTTTACTTGGCCAAAGTAGTTATTTATTTATTTATTTTTTTTTTTTCTGTAGGCAACATACGGCCTAAATCTCGTTATTTTGGTCAAGTAACTGTATCACTGTTTTGCTATAAAATTTAAGCTGACGTCTTTGCTAAGCCAACTTCAACTGTGCTCATTTGCTTCCTTTTTCAATATGAATCTGCTGTGCAAACCTTCCACCATCCTATTCACATTGACCCAGGCCCCTCGATACTCGTGCCAGTAATCCCAGGGCTCGTAGGCACTTCCGATTACACCCCTCCCTCCATTAGGGTCCTGTATGGGGAGCAGTTCGCACAGCGAGTTCATGCGGAAAAAAGTGAAGTACTCGACTATGTATGGATTGGTTCTATTTTTTTTTCAGGTTTATCTCCCCCTTTCCCTCCTCCCCTCCCCATTCCCTCTTTTTTACATCATCCCCTGCATCGTCCACTTACAAGCTAGCAGCTCGCATAAACCTTGTATTTCCGTAACTCTATTGAGTCCCTCACATCCATCTTATCTCTACACTACATCCAAGATCCCTCAAAATCTCCTCATGACCCAAACCTCTTAGGGTAATTTCGTGGAATGTGAAGGGTCTCCGTTCTCCCCACAAGAGAATGAAGATCCTTCGCCACCTAAAACGGCTAAAAGCCGACATAGCGCTACTACAGGAGACCCATCTCCACTCCTCCGACTTCCACCGCATGCAGAAACTGTGGGTGGGGACAGTCCTGGGTTCAGAAGCAGTGGGGCGTAAAGCTGGGGTCCTCCTGCTAATCCATAGAAATCTCCCATGCTCCGTCCTCTCCTCAGACACAGATGACCAAGGGCGATTCATTTCGACCCGAGTTAAGCTCGGCTCGAAGGAAATTCTAATATCCAACGTTTATGCTCCCAACAACCCGTCAAAATCCTTTTACTCTCAACTTTCCACTAAGCTCCTGACCCCTACTCATTTACCTCACCTGATTGGCGGAGATTTCAATGACATTATGCACTTGACTGACGACAGGTCCTCACCTAAACCATCCCTGGCTAACCTCTCTCTTTCCACCCCCACCCTATTCGCATCAACCATAGACTCCCTACATCTCTCAGACTTGTGGCGCCTTTCCCATCCAACAGATAGAGCCTATACTTTTTACTCCAACCCACACAAAATCTTTACCAGGATCGACTATTTTTTTGGTTCTGATACTGTTATCCCCTTCATATCCGACTCCAAGATAGAAGACATTGCCATATCTGACCATGCTCCTATTACTCTTACCCTGGATCAATTAGATCTCCCGCCACACCCCAACCTTTGGCGCTTTCCCTCGTTCCTAAACAACAACGCTGACTTTAAAGACTATCTCGTACGCTCCTGGGAAGAGTACTACTCAGCCAATGCCTCCCATTCAGACAACCCGAACCTCCTCTGGGACGCCGGCAAAGCGTTTCTGAGGGGTAGAATTATATCTTATGCCTCTACCTTTAAAAAAAATGCCCTATCTAAATTTAAACTTGCCAGTACAAGACTTCACAATGCACAAATCAAACTAGCCACCTCCTCATCCCCCACTGATAGTGACGAATGGGGGGCAGCTAAATCCTCCTTCGACGCCTGGGCATCTACACTTGAACTCACCAAAAAAGCCCACCTTGACGCCACTCTCCACAAATTCGGCAACAAATCTGGCAAACTTCTTTCTAAGCTCTGCAAAGGTTTCTCCCGTCCAACTCACATCACCTCCCTCAGGGACCACCTGGGGAAAGTACAATCCACCCCTCCGGCTATTAACTAAACTATGCTGAAATTTTACATGGCTCTTTATGGCCCAGACCCTATCAACAAAGTAGCAGCGCAATCCTTCCTAGATAAAATACGCCTCCCTACCATTTCTCCCACCCAGCTAGACTCCCTGAATGCCCCCATCTCAACAGACGAAATAACAGAAGCCATTAAAAATCTTCGCCCCTCAAAAGCCCCTGGCCCTGACGGCCTCACCAGCGAATTCTATAAAACTATTCCTGACATAGCGATTCCCATGCTTCACTCCGTTTACTCCGGTATCTGGGCTGGTGGCCCTTATCTCCCTTCAGGCAGTCAGGCAATTATTAAGCTTCTTGCAAAAAAGGGCAAAGACCCGTTAGATCCAGGCTCATATAGACCTATTTCGTTACTCAACATAGATGTTAAAATCCTTTCAAAAATAGTGGCTTCCAGACTATCAATAATCCTCCCAGATCTCATACACCCAGCACAATCCGGTTTCATAAAAGGCCGCACGGCCACCCTTAACATTCGTAAGGTGCTCTTAGCCCTCGAACAAGCCAAACAAGATCCCAAAGGTGACTATGCCATAATTACCCTTGACGCCGAAAAAGCTTTCGACAACGTCAGCTTCGATTGGCTTTCACTCTCACTCTCCAAGATAGGATTTTCCGGGCCTTTTTGTCACCTCGTCAACTCTATGTATACATCGCCCTCAGCTAGGCTAGTCGCAGCGGGTCTTCTCTCTGAAGATTTCCGCCTTCACAAAGGGACCAGGCAGGGATGTCCCCTATCCCCCTTATTGTTTAACATCGCCCTGGAACCCCTCTCAAGGTTTCTATCCCATAATGCTCCCCTACAAGGTATCACTATAGGATCCACGGAACTGCGTACATCGCTTTTTGCTGACGATGTACTGATCTTTACGTCTAACCCCCCAGCTGATATCCTGACGATTAAAAATATTTTTGACGAATTTAGAATCTGCTCAGGACTCCGTATCAATTATTCCAAGAGCGAAATCCTCCCAATAGGCGGTCACTCCAAACCCCCCTGGCTACAACACTCTCTTTTTCACGTTGCCACGTCACATATCACCTATCTAGGAATTAAGATTGGAAAATTACCCTCTTCTCTTTATCACCTTAACTACCCCCCTCTCTTTCACAAAATCTCTCAGGAACTATCTAACTGGATGGATCTCCCCTTATCGCTAATGGGAAGGTGCCACCTTATTAAAATGATAAGCTTCGCCAGACTATTATATCCTTTACAAACCATTCCGCTACTACTGAAACACAAAGATGTCTCAGCTCTCAATTCCAAAATTTCCGAATTCCTCTGGCATGGCAAAAGACCACGCATTGCCTTTAAAAAATTGCACCTTCCCAGAAGCGAGGGGGGTATTAGCCTACCACACATTAGAATGTATAACCTTGCTTGTTTGCTCAGGACCAGCCTCGACTGGCTGGGCCAATTATCCCGTCACTCCAACTATGGGCTAGAGTCCGAAATGGCTCAACCCTACTCCTTGGTTGCCCTTCTACATTGCAGGTGGAAATCTGTCCCCATCCCACTTCAACACAATCTCCTCCTACGTGACACTGCCTTAGCCTGGAGGGAGACCAGAAAAATCCTAAAGCTCCCAGCCTCCATCTCCTCTCACCTACCCATCCAAGGGAACCCCGGCTTTCTCCCTGGTATACACAGCAAGCCCTTTAAACTATGGAAGGAACATGGCTTGCGGAACTTCGCAGCCCTATGTGACACCGCAACGGGGAAACCTTTCTCCTTTTCCTCAGTGTCTACTCAGTTCTCCTTGCCTCCGTCTCACAAGTTCTATCACAATCAATGTCTCAGCTTTCTCTCCAACACCTGCAAAGAATCTCCCGTGCGATTTCAACCGTGCTTCTTGGATCGTCTGCTACAGAAGGGTCTTCTCACTATCTCAGACATCTACAAGCCCCTACTACATGTCTCCTCCCCTTCTCCTACCTCATCTTCTATTGCTAACTGGGGCAAAGATTTCCCTGATCCTAACATCACTGAAAAGATTCTGTCTGGCCTTCAAAAAGTAATACGTCTGACTCCTAATGAAACGTGGAGGGAAACTCAGCTAAAAATTACTCACCGAGCTTATATTCCCTTCCTCTCTCCCAAATCCAATACGGAGGGAGTCAAGTGCCCGCTATGCTCTGCTACCAAACCATCACTTTGTCATCGCCTTTGGTCCTGCTCCCTCATCTCCTCTTTTTGGGATCAAGTGATTCTTTTCATATTCAAAGTAACGCTTCTATCTCTCCCCAAAGACCCCCTTCTCCTAATTTTTGGTTACTGGGACCCCATTCTGCTACCATGGTCATCCTCTTCAGCCAAAGCAACTCCTCCAAAAGGGGATCCTCCCCTTTCTCCCTCAAAAGATTGGATCCTGTTATGTCTACTCATTGCAAGGAGACTCATTCTCAGACATTGGATATCACCTCAAGGTCCGCCCATTACCCAACTCAAAAAGGACTGTCTTAATCTTCTCTACAGAGATCGCCTCCTCACGGATTTCAAGGACCCTAAATCCAGAACTCGTTTCATCACTAGATGGCAATTGTTTATCTCCGCTGTCCTCTCCCCAGATGACCAACAGGATCTCCAAAGACTTTCCTTCTCATATAACGAAACGATCCCTGAGGACTCGTAATTCCCAAGGACGTTCCTTGAGGTCAACTCTTTCATCATCACCAAACTTGGGGGTCACCTTTTGGAGCCCCCCCCCCTTAGGACGATGCATCTTCCGAAACCTGCAAATATTCTCCCCCTCCCCCTTTGTGCCTCCCTAGTTGCACACCTCATCCCCCCCCCCCCCGATATTTTTATTTCTTATTCTTTATTTTTTTACCATGTTATCAGGGGTTAGCATTTTCGATCCATCCAGTTTTCTAATATATTTGCTAGTAAACTATATAATTAGACTAGATTCTGTCTGTTTTTCTTTGCCGCACGAATCTCTTTAGACAGGAATCTCATGTACTATTTGTCTGCCCAGCTACCCCACAGCGTTAGTTGTTTTTAGCGTTGTCTTTTTTTTTTTTTTTTGTCTTTCTCTGCCTTACTGACAGGTATGCTAATTTCAAATTTTCGTTTGTATTGATATTGTGCAGTTACTGTAAAAATGACTGATAATAATCTGTAAGTATGTCTTTATGCTTTTCTCTAACCCAATAAAAACATTTTGAAAAAAAAAAAAAAAGCAGAACATCACCCTCTCAATCACCATCAACTATGTTTAATCGTTATGCTGCTAGCCTTAGAAAATAAATAGGAAATGCATTGTATTTACTTGTTTAAAACTTTTTTTTTTTACATTTCTTCACTTACTTAATATTTAGGAGGGGAGGAGGACATAGCTCCCAACTGTCCCTGATTTCGAGGCACTGTCCCTGATTTCGAGGGACTGTCCCTGATTTTGAGGGACTGTCCCTGATTTGGAACAATGTCCCTCTGTACCTCATTCCTCCTAATTTGTCCCGCATTTTGGTCTGATCTATATACCGTAGTTGTATATAAAATGCACTTTTTATCTTTCAAAAAGTATTTTCCAGCGCTAAACCTTTCATCCAAATTCTAAATTGCTGCATTTGTAAATGTTAAAAGCCAATATAAAGAAATAGTAGTGGTAACAAAAAGTCCTTGTGGATTTAATTAACCTTTTTTTGGGTTAATTCTCCTTTTAAGGGTGTGTGTCAGGGGGCGTGTCCTATGCCTCCATATGTTTGCAAGTAGGTGTCCCTCATTCCCATCTCAAAATGTTGGAAGGTATGGAGGAGGAGTTTTCTTAGCGAAGCACACCCTCCTGCCTGCATGCCTGTGCTAAGGGAAGATTGATTCCAGGAAATAAATGTTACATGAGTCATCTGCTCTTCTTCAAGATGACCACAGTAAGAAATGCTAACGGGTGCTTTTCAAAGTGACTTCTCAACACAATAAAACATTTAATGGATGGGGGAGTTTGCTTTGAATAGTGAAAATACATTAGCTAGCATTTTTGGTTTGTGGCCTTCGGAAGCAGTGTAGTTCACTTTACTAACCCCTTTTCAGTATGTTTTCAATCTATCTTTTCTGTCATGTCCTACATTAGGTTAACCTCTTCGTGTCCACTATGTGATGCTCTATGCCAGTGATCTCCAAACTGTAGCAGCCCACTGCAGTGGGCTGGTTGTGACCCTTTGCTTGCTTTTACCTGGCCCTCAGGGCATTATCCCCCCACTGTTGCTGATATAGTTCCTGCCATGGACAACAACAATGGGGCACTATTTCTCCTACTAAAACCAATGGTGGTGCACTATTTCTCCCATTAACACCAATGATGGGACACTATTCCTTCCACTGATACCAATGGTGGGGCAATATTACTTTCACTGATACCAATGATAGGGCACTATTACTTCCACTGATACCTATGATGGGGCACAATTCCTCCCACTGATACCAATGATGAGGCACTATTCCTTCCACTGATACCAATGATGGGGCACTATTCATTCCACTGATACCAATGATGGGGCACTATTCATTCCACTGATACCAATGATGAGGCACTATTACTCCCACTGATACCAATGATGAGGCACTATTACTCCCACTGATACCAATGACGGGTGCTATTCCTCCCACTGATACAACAATGAGTCACTATTACTCCCCCTAATACCAGTGGCCACAGTCCGGCCCCCCTAAAGTTTGAAGGACAGTAAACTGACCCTTTATTTATAAAGTATGAAGACCCCTGCTCTATGCAATAGATATGTTAATACATATTTTATTGCAGAACTATGCTGGCAGCTAATTTATAGTTCTGTATTGTATGTGAAAGCAGACAAAAAAATGGTATGGATTTTCCTTGAAAGTACATACAGTATTAGGTCCTTATCCTTGAGTCTGATATTGATATGTCAACAGGGATCAGCAGGCATTGGGTTCAGGGCCATCTTTAATGCGGGGCAAATGGAGGAGAGCTCTCAGCACACCACGTTAAGAAGCGGCTTGTCAGCATAATCAGTGGGGGGAGCATTATCAGTGTGCAGCATCGCGGGGGGGGGGGGGGGGGGGGGTAAGAGAGCACAACTTGTTGTTTGACATGCTGTTAGAAACAATGAGCCTGCTTGGTGAAGCTTACGGTAACTTGGCTTTGCTTTACTAACACTGTTCTGTCCTGCTCCTGCCTGGCATACTAAGCCTCATGGTGCTGACTGACTCCACCCTCCACCGCCTTTCAGCTACTCAGCATTCAGCACTTTACTGTAACCCGCCCCCTTCTTCTGCCTGCCACATATGACTCATTAGAAGAGGCAACCGGAGTGGAGCTGGACCGCAATAGGTGGGAGTCGGGACTTTACCCTGTGCTTTATTATTTAGCAGCTTTTAAGTAGCTGAAGCATGTTTGTGTTTGCTTTTTAGAAGCTGTACATTGCTGAAAGCACTAAATAATATGCACAACTCTTTGGTTGGGCTGCAGTTGAGGCCTCCAAAATCTCTCAAATTGCTGACATACTATATATTCAATTGTCTCCTATAGTGCGAACAGACCTAAAGTTCGTGTGAACCGTAGTCTCTGATTGTCTCCTATAGCACATCCACAGTCTCGAAATGGCTCTTATAGTACATCCGCAATCTCTGATTGACTCTTATAGTACATTCGCAGTCTCTGATTGTCTCCTGTAGTACATCTGCTGTCTCTGATTGTCTCCTGTAGTATATCTAGCACTAAATAATATGCACAACTCTTTGGTTGGGCTGCAGTTGAGGCCTCCAAAATCTCATCGGTTGACCATCACTAGGATGCAGTCTCAAAACAAGCTATACTGAACCTGCGAACAGACCTAAAGTTCGTGTGAACTTTAGAACCCTATTAAAGTCTATGGGACTCGAATGTTCAAAATCAAAAGTGCTAATTTTAAAGGCTTATGTGCAAGTTATTGTCATAAAAAGTGTTTGGGGACCCGGGTCTTGCCCCAGGGGACATGTATCAATGCAAAAAAAACTTTTAAAAATGGACGTTTTTTCGGGAGCAGTGATTTTAATAATGCTTAAAGTGAAACAATAAAAGTGTAATATTCTTTTACATTTCGTACCTGCAGGATGTGTATAGTATGCCTGTAAAGGGGCGCATGTTTCCCGTGCTTAGAACTGTCCCTGCACAAAGTGTCATTTTTGCAGGAAAAAAATCTATTTAAAATCACTCGGCTATAATGAATTGTTGGCTCCTGTAATACAGAGAACAGTCATTGAAAGTCATTGATGAAAAAAAAATATGCGTGGGGTTCCCCCTAAATTCAATTATCAGGCCCTTCAGGTCTGGTATGGATATTAAGGGGAACCCGGGTCAAATAAAAAAAAAATGATGTGGGGTTCCATCCAAAAATCCATACCAGACCCTTTATCCAAGCACGCAACCTGGCAGGCTGCAGGAAAAGACGGGGGGAAGAGAGCGCCCCCCCCCCCTCCTGAACCATACCAGGCCACATGCCCTCAACATTGGGAGGATGCTTTGGGGGTCTGTGACTCCCCAAAGCACCTTGTGCCCATGTTAATGAGGACAAAGGCCTCATCCCCACAACCCTGGCCGGTGGTTGTGGGGGTCTGCAGGCAGGGGGCTTATCAAAATCTGAAAGCCCCCTTTAACAAGGGGACCCCCAGATCCCACCAACCCTGTTTGAAATGGTAAGGGGGTACAAAAGTACCCCTACCATTTCACAAAGAAAGTGTAAAAAATAGTTAAAAAACACACAGACACCGTTGGGAAAAGTCCTTTATTAAAAATAAAAAAAATGTAAAAAAGATTCTAGCGGTGGTAATCCACTCTTGCTATCCACCGATGGGTGATCTCTTCTCGGTGGTCCAGCGATGGCTGATCTCTTCCGACGACATTCTACGCAACGGATCCTGTCTCCATGGAGACACTGCAGAGGAGGACCGGGCCAACCGTCACCGTCACCTGATCCCGTCCCCCTCTGACGCAACGCAAGGGGGAAGCGGGCTTCCCCAGTGACGTACGGGTGACCCCGCCCCCCTCTGATGTAACAGAAACCTGCGTTACATCAGAGGGGGCAGGGTCACCCGTACATAACTGGGAAAGCCCAGCTTTTCCCTTGCGTCAGAAGGGGGCGTGGTCACCCGTACATCTCTGGGGAAGCCTGGGTTTCCCCTGGGTTTCTCCACGGAGACAGGATGCGCTGCGCTGGATGTCATCTGAAGAAATCAGCCATCGCTGGACCCCGGAGAAGAGATCAGCCATTGCTGGATAGCAAGAGTGGATTACCACCGCTGGAATATTTTCTTTATTTTTTTAGTTTTAATAAAGGACTTAACAATTTTTACACTTTCTTTGTGAAACGGTTGGGGTACTTTTGTACCCCCTTACCATTTCAAATAGGGGGGGCCAGGATCTGGGGTCCCCTTGTTAAAGGGGGCTTCCAGATTCTGATAAGCCCCCACCTGCAGACCCTCTCAACCACCAGCCAGGGTTGTGGGGATGAGGCCCTTGTCCCCATCAACATGGGGACATGGTGCTTTGAGGGGTCACAGACACTTTTATTGTTTCACATTAAGCATTATTAAAATCACTGCTCTCGAAAAAACTTCAGTTTTTAAAACTTTTTTTTGCATTGATACATGCCCCTGGGGCAGGACCCAGGTCCCCAAACACTTTTTATGACAATAACTTGCATATAAGCCTTTAAAATTAGCACTTTAGATTTCTCCCTTAGACTTTTACAGGGTGTTCCCAGCTTTTCGAATTTGCCGCGAACACCCCAAATTGTTTGCTGTTTGGTGAACAGGCGAACAGGCAATGTTCAAGTCGAACATGAGTTTTACTAGAACTTGAAGCTCATCCCTATACAGAACCATGGAGAAGGAGACATTTCCCATTTTACAACCAGTTTACTCTCACTTTCTACTGAGATACTGATGTTCTGCTGCACCATTCTTCCCTAGCCAGCAGCCAAGCCCCTAAACTTCTATGCACTAAGACTACTGGGAGTTGTAGTTTGGGACAGCAGCCATTTAATAGGACCCAAGGACTCTTTGGACTACAAATACCATTAGACACTGTGTGGTAGGAGGAGTGGAGAGAGTATTTTTGTTAAACTGCCTGGAGAAAGTTTTCTCTCTTGGCACCTAGGAGAGAGAGAGAGACAAGAGTGTTGTGGATATTCCACTACACTCTTGCGCTAATAATCGCCCTTCCACCATGATAGTATAATGCAGGCTTTCGAACGTATGTCTCCCCTCTGGTTCCCCATTAAAGAGACATCACCAGCATTCTTGCATTCTCAACTCGGTCAGCATCCCTGAGTTCCCTGAGCCGTGCATCTGCTTTTATTTGCATATCAACCTCCAACAGCCAAACGCCTCCTACATAGCTTGTGACCTCACAGGAAATGAGCAACACAGGATGTGAATGACCATATAAGGACATGACCAAATAAAGATTTAACAACACAGGATGGAGACAACACAGGACATAAATAAATAACGACATCACCATATAAGGATGTAACACAGGATAAATGATTCAATAACCAATGACTACAGTTCCTTGTGGATGGGAGATTATCTGCAGGTGTACACCATGGCACCCCAAATATGTTGATCAGGCATACAGGGGTGACAAGAGCGCACATCCACTAAAACTGATAAATGTGTTTGCAGGGTGAACAAATCCCTCCCAGACGAGGCCCTTCGCTGGTGAACATGTCCTCAATCCGCAAACACCTCTCTCTCCAAACAGGAAGTTTTCCACTATTTAACAGGTCTCAACTAGCGTCAGTCTGCCACAGTCAGCTCTTTAGAGCGGGTAGACGTGTGCACTTGAAATATTTTGTTTCGGAATTTCGTTTTCGTCCAAAAAATTTATTTATTTAGTTACTTCCGAAATTCGTTTTTATTTATTTTGTTTTTCGTTACAAATTGCATTTGTCCGAAAATCCAAATGAATTAGGGTCGAATCTGTCATTGAAGGCTTATGGTGTCTGTCGAATATTCAAAGAAGATTTGACGGAGCAGATAAACTGTACGACGCTGTATAGTTTAGCTGCTCCGTCGAATCTTCTTAGAACTTTTGACAGACACCACAAGCCAAAGATTCAACGTTTGTATGTTTTTCGCTGCTTTGTCGAATCTTTGTCGTTCATGTTGAATTTATATAGTTCAAACAGAAAATGGACTGGTGATAGTGATCACTGATCAGACAGGTAACAAGATAGGGTATATAGAATCTGAGTGAGGGCTCGAGGTGAGCAAGGGAGAGGGGGTGCCTGAGAGTACTTGAGGTCTGGTGATGGGGGGAATCCGGTTGCAACTGTTCAGGGGCACAGAGTCAGATGTGCGGCAGATTGCAGCAGCCAGTCCATCAGGCCTCGCACCAGTTCGTAAGTATAGGAGGAGAGAGGAGAGGTAGTGGAGCGCGCGCATGGCGGCGGACATGTTTTGTGGCTCGGCCGGACGGATGGCAAGACTTGTTCGGGAGCAAGGGGCAGGCGTGTTGGTTTGTTGCGGCTCGTGAGGGGATCGTCCATTGGATCGGCTCAGGTAATCAGCGGCAGGGGGATCGTTCCAGGTTTTGCTGCCAGGGGGACCATGCCAGGTACACGGGATGCTGGTGAGTGGTGGGATATACACCGTACATGCAGTGTGTCTAAAGGCATAGTCAAAGGGTCAGGTTAGAGCCTGGCTGAGGGGCAGAGGGGGATACACTCACATTTAGGCGGATGAATACGATCGTGGTTTCCCCGGGCAGCTATATAGAATCTTATGGAGGACTGTGCTGAGCTGGTGCTGCAGTTGCTCTGTCGTTATTTGGAGTGGGGTGATGTCCCCCGCCTCCGTTCTGGATACCCTGCGCTCCATCTCTTCGGTGGCCCTGTCCCGCAGCTTTGGATGTCCTGGCGGATAAGGGAGATGTCGACTTTTACCTCCTCTATTTTGGATGTGAGCGTGTCTGGCATACCGAGACTGCTTCCAGAATCTTGGCTGTGTCGCCGGAGGTGGTCTCCTCCGCGGCCTGCACGCGGCCGACGCCATCTTCCTCCTCGGCTGCCTGTCCTTCATGACGGTATTTTGGCCAGCTTAGCACGGCCTCCGAGGACCGTTTTTGGTGGCGACAATGGAGCCCGCGGTGTGCCCGGTTCTTCAGGGTTACTGTTTGGGTGGTTGTGTCCGGTAATTCCAGAGGATGAGGTACAAGGATGAAATCTCAGGCAGAGCTCTCACTCCACACTCCCGACGCCATGAAGCTCCTGGCCCACGCCCTTGAATTTATATAGTTCAAACAGAAAATGGACTGGTGATAGTGATCACTGATCAGACAGGTAACAAGATAGGGTATATAGAATCTATATAGAATCTCAATCTATAATATAGCATCTATAATAATAACTCCCCCCCCCCCCACAACACGGGCAGCCTCTGAGGCTATCACAACACTAGCAACACTAGTATCACTATGAAGTTCACAACACTAACACAATAGCAGGAGATAATTATGAAAAATGTAAGTTTAACTGTAGCTTGCTTCACTATTGTTCTGCTGCTGTGCTTATGCTTAATTGCTAAATAATTCAGGTTCTCTGACAAACAGACCAGCTAAGGTTGACTGTCTTCTGAAATGATTCAGTGGGTGTGTCTCTCTCTGCTAGCAATCGTAAGTGAAAGTAAGTTGGCTGTACGTGTGTACTTAGTTCTAGCTATTTTACTGCTCCTCCTCTTTGGTTACAATCAGCCAATAACATTCATCATCATCATTATTTTTATTTTACTTCCCCCACCCAATTCCAGCAGTGATCTTTTCTCTCTATGTCAAATCTTTTCTCTCTATGTCAAATCTTTTCTATGTCAAAGGTTTTCTCTCTATGTCGAATCTTTTCTCTCTATGTCAAATCTTTTCTCTCTATGTCAAATCTTTTCTCTCTATGTAGAATGATCTTGGACTAATAGAGTTAAGGTTAGGAACATTCGACCACAGGTTCGATAGACACAGATTGTTATTGTCAGTGTCATGTCGAATCTCCTATCTATATCGAACTGTTGTCACAACGAAAACAAAAATAAAGCATTTGTTTATGTCGGATCTTTTGTTTTTCCGATTCTGCACTTTCGTTATCGTTTGTTAAAACGATAACGAAAATACCTGAAATTCGGACGAAAATGCATTCGGATGAAAACGAATGCACATGTCTAAGAGCAGGCTGGGGGAGAACGAACACAGGGGGGACTGCTATGACAATACATATTAAAATATATCTAAAACATCCTCATAAAATTTTCCACAACAAGAGCACCTCTGTCCGATTTTCACCTGTCAGCAGGGATGCAAGACTGAGAGTAAGGACACCCGGGGGCAGCACAGCACACTGCCCACATCACAGATTTTGCACCACAGTCACAGATAGGCTGGAGCATCCACTCACCCTGTGCTTCCCACTGCTGATCACCGGAGGCTTTCAAGGAGAGACTGACAGGGTCTCCTTCTACAGCGAGCGTTCACAGCAGAATCCTGGGAACTGGTGAGTGGGCTATCCACCCATTTTTGACACTGCTTGCAGAGACTGAGCCACTGAGAGCAGGACACCAAGTGCATAAAACTTATACCACAGCTATACCTCTTCTACCAAACCTATACTACACAAATACCAACCGTTAACTGCAGTTATACCTAACTGTCTCTGCATTTGAGCCACATCTGCACTGCACCTGTACCACAACTAAATAGCATTTTGACTGCATCTCTACTGCATATAAACTGCATGCTAGTTCACTAACACTGTGATTACCGTATTTATCGGCGTATAACACTCACTTTTTTCCCCTTAAAATCAGGGGAAAATCGTGGGTGCGTGTTATATGCTGATCCCCGCCGATCTCCGCAGAGTGGAGCGATCGCCGCCGAGATACACATAGCTGAGTGCACTCGGCTCTTCTCGGTTCCACTCACAGTCACGCCCAGTCCCGCCATTGGATCTGTGTTATGTCCATCATAGGGCGAGACTGGGCGTGACTGTGAGCGGAGCCGAGAAGAGCCGAGTACACTCGGCTATGTGTATCTTGGCTCCGCCCAGTCCCTGCGATCTCGGCAGAGTTCGCTCGGCTCCGCCCAGTCTCGCGGCGATCTTGGCGGTGCCAATTTTAAATTCATGACAAGGCTGCAATGGAAACTGGGGGCAAGGCTGCACTGGGGCAAGGCTGCAATGGATACTGGGGGCAAGGCTGCACCGGGACAAGGCTGCAATGGACACTGGGGGCAAGGCTGCACTGGGGCAAGGCTGCAATGGACACTGGGGGCAAGGCTGCACTGGGGCAAGGCTTCACTGACAAGGCTGCACTGGGGCAAGGCTTCACTGACAAGGCTGCACTGGGGCAAGGCTGCACTGACAAGGCTGCACTAACAAGGCTGCAAAGACAAGGCTGCACTGACAAGGCTGCAATGGACTCTGGGGCAAGGCTGCACTGACAAGGCTGCAAATGACACTGATAAGGCTGCATTGATGGGCATTTAAATGTAAGTTTTTTTTCCTTAAACTTCCCTCCGAAAAGTTTTTTTCCTTAAAATTCCCTCCTAAACTTGGGGTGCATGTTATACGCCGGCACGTGTTTCTTTAAGGGCCTGAACAATAGCTGGCAGAAGAACAACATAAAGGGTTGCCCCTCCAGCGAACCATTTTGCAAGTCCTGTTTCATCCCTTCTCCCCTCTTTTTCTTTTTTATGGACAGTGTACATCCAGTCCATCTAGGCCTAGCATAGTCTCCATAAATGCTCAGCAGTATAGTCTATTTAGTGAATTAAGCCTTATTACCACCCACTGCTGCACTTTGGGCAACCTTGCTACTGTTAATGCTGATCTGAATGCCAACTGTCATTGCATGCCTAGTCCTTATTACCAATCACTCTTTAGCTAAATTGTGTTATTGCCTTTTAATCCATGTTCATGCTTGCCTCTTTACCTACCATATCGGGTGACAATATATTAAGTTTGACTTTACCAACTGTTTCAGTTTTCTTGTTTTCTTGTTTTCTTTTCTTGTTCAGCTTCCTTTTTTTTTGGACAGTGTAATATTAGTGGTTACCAGATATTAATTTCAGTGATTTTGTTTGGTATTGCAAGCTTTGTACACTCATTCTAAGGTGTCAGAGGCTAAGGTTCTTAAGAAGGTCAAGGCAGAGAACAAAGGACCAATTTTAACCAGCAGCTCTATATTATTGCAATGACTAAAGTTTAGAAAATATAACTAATTCTTAATTTAGGGATAATATGTGATATAATGAGACCTGTTTTGAGAAGGCTTCATTGTGAATATACTTATAAAATGGTATCCTAACCACGGTTAATGCTTTACCCAGTTCTGCCTTGCTTGGTTGAGTGGCATGAGTCCTGCCATAACCAGATTTTACAGTTCCCTGTTTTGGGAGTTCACTATCAACTCTATTAAAACTTTGTTTTGTTTTTTATTAGTCCATTATCTGATGTCTTTGTATTGAAAGTCAGCTGGTTTGTTATAGTCAAATTTTACTGCGCACATTGTTTTCAAATCCTGCCAAGGTGTTCAACCTACCATACTATATGCATGTTTATCTTAAATGAAGCTTTAAAGACAAAAGGACTCAATTACAATGACTGATGTCATTATAATCTATATCATGCAAGAACTGGCATCTTTATCTATGCGCGCCAATGTGAATAGGAATGCTCATAGATATGCGCACGCACACCCGTGACAGATTTTGGCACCAAATGCACTATTTAAACTGGGCCAATACTCAGGATCAGTGCTGTCTTGTCTACAATGCTCCCCTACTAACCTGCAGCCTGTTACTCTGCATCTGTCTCCAGTTATTGACCCGGCCTGCCTTAATTACTCCTGAACTATGCCTGCATCGACCCCAGCCTGTCCCTGACCTTGCTTCTGCCTTTGCCCATTACTGCTACTTTGCTGATTTGTTACCTGTCTGGTCTGTACCTGATCAGTCTACCTGTGTATGACCCTGCTCATCTGACCCTGTCTATGTTGCAGTCATTACTGGATTTCCAAGCATCTAAATGTTACCCACTGGTGCTTGTTCTCCATCTGCCTGCTACCTGTCTGCAGTTCACCTGCGTGCTGCCTCCAGTGCCAGCTTTTTCCTGCTTACTGTTCATCAACTGCTACCTGGCATCTCTGCTTGTTGTGATTTACTGACTACTATCTGCTGCTTGACCGGGAGATTCTGTCTAATTAGCACTGCGGCTAGAAAGACCATAAGGTACTCGTGCCACTCTGCACTCCTGTACTACCTGTCTACTTTATCAGGAGCCCCAAGTCAGATGTGTAAGAGAGGCCTTCCTCATCACATCAGGCTCTTCTACTAGGTATGTGACAGGGCCATTAGAGACACTGTCACTTGACCATTTGGGCAAAGTGAGAGTGTATGTTAAATGACCCCTACATACCTCCTAATATTCAGCTCTAGCTCAGAAAGCACAAAATACTCATGCTTCAAGTATAGAGGAGCATATAACCACTTTTCATGTGACAGTGCTCTAACAGGCAGTTGCATTGAAGGACCACTGTCAAATGACGGAGTACTGTCACTGACCAAGCACTGCCACAGGATGAAAGGAGTGATGCTTTGCAGACTAGATCCTTCAGGTGAAGTCTTGAGGTAATGCAAACTAACATTGGAGTAAGCCTCCCCTGCTCTGCTACAGCTTGAACCTTGTCCCAGTAGTATCTCCTACAAGGAAGGGAGGTGACCCTTCCATTCTGGAGTTTACACAATTTTTCAGCCTCTCCAGCTCAATAAATATTCAAGCTACATGTTGTGGAAACATTCAGAAAGCAGGAAGAAGTAGTCAGATCTGCAGCCTAATTTTTGGAGAACAAGAAATTGTACCAAAAGATTGTGCAAGAACATAATGACTTTTTTGGGTATAATGACACTCCTAATATCAACAGATTTACATTGTGGAATACCTATAAGGTCTATATGAGGGGGGTATTGATCAAAATTGCTTCATTTGTAAAGAAACAGAGAACGAGGCAGATCGAAGACGCGCTAAATTCTATAACCTTAAAAGAACGTGAGAATAAATCAAACCCAAATCCCTGTCTCACACAAGATATCTTGCAAAGACAGGCAAAAATGAAGGTCCCTGCTCCTTTACAAATATGAAAACCGTCTCAAATACCTTAAAGCCAATTATTACGGCCTCCATAACAAAGCAGGAGCCTGGTAAAAAGTAAAAGCCAAACAGATTAAGCAAAAAATAACTTCTATTACTCACCCTAAATCTAAGAATATTCTATTTAACCCAAAGGCTATAGCCAACACTTTTGTGGACTATTACCAGTCTCTTTATGACTTTAACTTTAAGCTATTCATGGAATCACTTCCCCAACAACTATCCCACCTGAGGACCCAGGAACTACCAACAGCAGGAAGAATAGCGACCTTGAAAATGTTGCTCCTCCCAAAACTCCTTTATCTCTTTCGTACCCTAATAATTCCCTTACCACGAAACTTCCTCTCCACCATCCAAAACCTTTCACTAAATTTGTTTGGAACCACAAACCCCCCAGATGCTCCCTTAATATTATGATAAGGCATATAAAAAATGGTGGAATGGGGGTACCCAATATTATGGCTTATTATAAAGCCTGCGTATTAGATCAACTTAGATATTGGTGGAACCCCCTAAACATAAAACTTAGGCATTTATGGAATCCACCATGGCCCCCCATAAAGATTTACAATCGACTCTCATTGCTAGTAGTCTGGGAGCTCCACCACCCATCTCTACTGTCCCAACTGTGCAAATCTCCATTAAATTGTGGTCAGAGATTCACTTTTATCTTCACCCAAGGGATTACTTTGCAAAATCCCTACCCCGATATCGGTACTCCAACACTTTATACCCTGCATTGACCTCCACTTAATTTTTCCATAAGGCCTTACTCCCTTGAGAGATCTATACCAGGATACATCTCTTCACACCTATGGAGCCCTATCTACCCATTTGACCTTCCACTGCCCGCACAATTTACCTATTTACAAGTCCGCTCCTTCCTCCATAAACACCCTCTACCTCTACACTTAGAAATTCCAGTCTCAATCTATACCTTCTTCCACGAACCTACAACCCCACTAAGGGTTATTTCCCTGTTTTATAATATAATATAATATTTTTATGCAATGATTTGCAACAGGTCTCATTGCTGTGCTCAGAGTACAGTATCTGTGAGGGGTTGCAGTGTTGTGGCACCAGCACCAGTGCCTAAGGCACAATTTTTCAGCCCCTGTTTAACAGGGGCCTGTAATTAACATTTGTAATGCAATGCTTTGCAACAGGTCTGACTGTTGTGCTCCAAGTACAGTAACTGTGAGGGGTTGCAGTGTTGTGGCACCAGCACCAGTGCCTAAGGCACAATTTTTCAGCCCCTGTTTAACAGGGGCCTGTAATTAACATTTGTAATGCAATGCTTTGCAACAGGTCTGACTGCTGTGCTCCAAGTACAGTATCTGTGAGGGGTTGCAGTGTTGTGGCACCAGCACCAGTGCCTAAGGCACAATTTTTCAGCCCCTGTTCAACAGGGGCATGTAATTACTAATCTTGATCTAATAATTCTCAGCAGGGCCCATTTATGCGCCCACCAAGAGTAACTGTGAGGGCTTACAGTGTTGTGGCAACACCGTCCACCACCACCACCAAAGGCCCAAATTTTTCTGCCCTGTTCAACAGGTGCATGCAATTACAATTCTTGATTTAATAAGTCACAGCAGGGCCCATTCCTGTGCCCACCAAGAGTAACTGTGAGGGCTTACAGTGTTGTGGCAACACCAAAGGCCCAATTTTTCTGGCCCTGATCAACAGGTGCATGCAATTACAAATTTTGATCTAATAATTCACAGAAGGGCCCATTCCTGTGCCCACCAAGAGTAACTGTGAGGGCTTACAGTCTTGTGGCAACACCAACATCTAATGGGGCAAATTTCTGCAGAGTATATACGGCAGGCCTCTACTTTCAAACATCCCACTTACAAACGACTCCTACTTGCAAATGGAAACGGAAACAAAAACAGGAAGTGAGAGGAAATCTACCCCTAGAAAGGGAAATTGTATCCTGTTAGATTTAATTTGGGAAAAGGGTATCTCCTCTCTACTGATGCTTTATCACCAATCCTTGTTTCAATAAAAAACACACTTTTCCAAAAACATTTGTCATTGGGACAGAAAGTGAGGTGAAATGTTCTGAACAGGTGTACAGACAGAAAAACAAATGTTACAGGGGTGATAACCCTCCCCTATGTTCTCCAAAAAGCTTGATTTTTTTGGATGGAGCTACTCTTAAAAATTTACCTGTTCAAAATTACAAACAGATTCTACTTAAGAACAAACCTACAGTCCCTGTCTTGCTTGCACCGCCTGTTCAGAGTATATAGGGTTGTAGGTATAGGGTTTTATTTTGGGTGTGGGGTTCCCCTTAATATCCATACAAGACCCAAAGGGGCTGGTAATGGGCGGGGGTGGGGGGGGTATGGGGTAGCCATGCCATTTTTCTCAAAGATTTTCATCCATATTGCCAGGACAAGACATGACATTAAAGCCGCAAGCAGTTTTAAATGGCTTCTTTTTTTCCTTTACAAATGTCATTTGTTGCAGGGACAGTTCTAAACACGGGAAACACATGCCACTTCACAGGCATACTTTAGACACCCTCCAGGTACCATATTTAAAGGAATATTTCACTTTTTTTTTTTTCACTTCATGCATCATTAAAATGACTGCTCCCGAAAAAACGTCAGTTTTTAAAACTTCTTTTTGCATTGATACATGTCTCCTGGGGCAGGACCCGGGTCCCCAAACCTGTTTTATGACATTAACATGCATATTGGCTGTTATAATTACCACTTTTGATTTCGAACGTTCGCGTCCATTGTAACTAATAGGGTTCGAATATTCGCGCAAACTTTCGGTCCGTTCGCAGGTTCTGGTGCGAACCGAACCCGGGGGTGTTCGGCTCATCCCTAATAGCAATCCTTATTCTGGCAAGCTCTCCCCCGTAACAGAATCACTAGTGTGAAAGGGGCCTTATCCCTATTACATTGACATATCTGCAACTTTCAAATCTACCACTTGCTGACAGATAACGGGGGGATGCATCAAATCGAATTGGACTCTATTAACAAGCACATGGGAACCCCTAACTAATTAATCAATTTATGCCAATAATTTTTAATACTGAGAACAGTCGGTAAACCAATAAACCAAAATGTATTTGGCTGAATAATCTAAGCTTTGTACACTGTAACTGAACTTTAAGCCTTTAAGTAAATACGCTTGTCTGTTTAAAAAAGTATTTAGGCTTACTTAACAATTTGTGCTGACTCAAGCCAATTAAAAAAAACGTTGCAGTTAAAAATTCATTTAAAAATCATTAGATGTATTTTATTACTGCTAATATAGGTAATTCTCAGAACTCTATTGTTATATTACCTTACTGTAACCCCTTGCACATCAAAAGCCAAGCCATTGGTGATGTGTTTGATTTGCATGCCAAGAGATCTGCTGAGCAAGGAATAATTGCATGTATAAAGAGTCACCAAAACAGCAATTTAAACAATAGATACAGTTATGTTTCTGCCTTCCCACCACATGGTTATATGTAGGTTTTTATTTAAAATAAGATCAGCCAGCATGGGCACAGGGCCATTGGGAAAGGACATACAAGGTTTAAATAATGTGATCCTTCTTCAGCAACTCGCCCTGTACTGAGCCTGTCCTCCTATTTCAGCATCCCATCCTTTATTTCTATTCATCTCCTCCAGTACCCCACTGCACTTTTCCTTCCTCTGCTTCCAGCACTCCCCTCTGTTGCTGCTCTCCTCCATCTCCAATATCCCCCTATATGGTTGTTCTCCTCCTCCTCCAGCATCCTCCTGCTGCTTCTCTCCTCCACCTCCAATACCCCCATATTGTTGTTCTCCTCCATTTCTAGCATCCCCTCCCCACATACTGCTGTTCCCTTTCACATTTAGCATGTCTCCCTGTTTCTGCTCTCCTCCACCTCCAGTGCCCCCCTTGTGCTACTGCTCTCCTCTTCCTCTCGTGTCCTCTCTGTAGGACTACTTGTCTCTACAGCATTCCACCTGGGCTGTTGCTATTTTTTGCCTCCAGCATATCTACATACTTCCATATCTAGCGTCACCCTGTAAAAGGCACAGATAAAAGGCAGTTTCACAAGAGTATTGTGACCTCTGCACCCACCCTAATTGTGTTCTCTAAAATGTGGTCATCATGTGTGTAGGTGAAATGGTCTGCTGGCTTCTGTTTAAATTTTCAGGTTAAATCTGCCTAATTCTACAGGGATAAAGCTTAAAGGGGTTGTGTGTATCAGAGGCGTAACTAGAACCTTCAGGGCCCCAGTGCAAGAAACCATGAAGGGCCCCCCTGACCCCCGGGGCGACCCAGCCCCATATTTCAAGGGGCCCATGTGTCACCCCTGTACACCTGGATAGGAAGAGCGGCGGTGACGGCATATAGAGGACCCAATCCCCTCCATTTTCTTCCTGCAGCCATGACTTCAGGAGGAAAATGGAGGGTATTGGTTCCTCTATATGCCGCCCGCTACCCCTCCTATCCAGGTGTACAGGGGTGACACATGTGCCCCCTGAAGCATAGGGCTGGGATGAGTGTCAGTGAGTGGTGGTGGCAGTGACGGGAGAATGGGATGGCATAAGTGGTGGCAGTGGTGGGGGGTTGGATGGGATGAGTAGCAGCAGTGGTGGGGGGATGGGATAAGTTTTGGCTGTGATGGGGGCTAGATCACTGGCAGTGGTGAGGGTGAGGGGGTGGGGGTGGGATCAGTGGTGGTGTGGGGGATGGGATCAGTGGCGGTGGTGGTGGCAGTGGTGGTGAGGGGGGTGGGATCAGTGGCGGCGGCGGTGATGGGATCAGTGGTGGGGGTTGGTGGGATTAGTGGCGGTGATGGGATCAGTGGCGGTAGTGGTGGTGAGGGGGGTGGGATCAGTGGTGGGATCAGTGGCGGCGGCGGTGATGGGATCAGTGGTAGGGGTTGGTGGGATTAGTGGCGGTGATGGGATCAGTGGCGGTAGTGGTGGTGAGGGGGGTGGGATCAGTGGTGGGATCAGTGGCGGCGGCGGTGATGGGATCAGTGGTGGGGGTTGGTGGGATTAGTGGCGGTGATAGGATCAGTGGCAGTAGTGGTGGTGAGGGGGGTGGGATCAGTGGTGGGATCAGTGGCGGCGGCGGTGATGGGATCAGTGGTGGGGGTTGGTGGGATTAGTGGCGGTGATGGGATCAGTGGCGGTAGTGGTGGTGAGGGGGGTGGGATCAGTGGTGGGATCAGTGGCGGCGGCGGTGATGGGATCAGTGGTGGTGGTTGGTGGGATTAGTGGCGGTGATGGGATCAGTGGTGGTGGTGATGGTGGTGGGATCAGTGGCGGTGATGGTGGTGAGGGGGGTGGGAGCAGTGGCAGTGGTGGTGCTATCCTCCCCCACCACCACCTCTGCCTCATACTGATCCCATCCCCCCACCACCACCACAGATCTCATCCCTATCCCATGGGGGAATAGGGATAAGATCTGTGGTAGTGACGGGGGTCAGTAAGAGGCAGAGGTTGGGATCAGTTGCACTATTTAGTCACTTACTTTGTCAGTCGCTCCATGCCTCCAGGGATGCTCCTGTGTTATGGGATCTCCTGCAGAGGGGAGAGCTGCATTGGTGTCAGCTGACTTTACCATCCAGCGTCTGCCCCTAGACAGCGGAGGACGTGCCACAGGTCCCCGGCGGGGGAGAACGTGCGGGCGGGCCCCCGGTGGGGGAGGACGCGTGGGCTGGCCCCTAGACAGCGGAGGACGTGCAGCGGGTCTCCGGCGGGGGAGAACGTGCGGGCGGGCCCCCCGCGGGGAGGACAAGTGGGCTGGCCCCTAGACAGCGGAGGACGTGCGGCAGGTCCCCGGCGGGGGAGGACGTGTGGGCTGGCCCCTAGACAGCGGAGGACGTGCGGCGGGTCCCCGGCGGGGGAGGACCTGCGGGCGGGCCCCCGGCGGGGGAGGACGTGTGGGCTGGCCCCTAGACAGCGGAGGACGTGCGGCGGGTCCCCGGCGGGGGAGGACGTGCGGGCGGGCCCCCGGCGGGGAGAACGTGCGGACGGGCCAGTGGCCCCCCCCACAGTGACGGAACTTCAGGGCCCAGTCGCAAGTGCGACTGGTGCAACCCTGGTTGTTCCGCCACTGGTGTGTATTTAGGGAGAAGTTGACAGCTGCTGTCAAGTTGATTAGCCTATGACACTGTCCTGGGGAAACAATTAACCAATGACAGTCCCCACCTATGGTTATATTGTTGTCTTCCAATTTTCTTTCTGCAGATCTTCAAGCAAGCCTGGAACTCCCACTCTTGTTGTTGATATGCCTGATAGGGATATGTCCATACCTATTTGTGGCTAAACATGCATGCTTATCTATTTATTGATGAACTGGTATTATTTTGGTTAAACAATATTTTATTCACCTCCGTAACACCTTATAGCTCCTTACTTCATTCCAAGCAGTAATGCTTATTATAGGGGAGATTTCAACCTGGCCCTCACTCCCTCCCAGGATACCTCATCGGGTTCCTCCACATTAATGTACAGAGCCCTTTAAGCAATCAAAACACAGCTGAGAGATTTAACTTTGCACAACGCTTGGCGCACACTGCATCCCAACAGCAAAGACTTCACATTCTTCTCACCACCCCATAACAAATACACTAGGATTGACTATTTCTTCATCACGCAAACCGATTTAGTGTCCCTCATAAGTGTGACAATAGCTACTACAAATCTTTTTCAGACACAATACTACCCTACTTCTTGAAAGCATTTAACCCACTATCCTCCTCCTCTCATAATAACAGAGACCTTCTCAAAGCCCATATAACCATGATACCAAAACCAGGTGAAGACACCACTGATGTGTCTTACTACAGGCCCATATCACTTCTGAACGTTGACGTGAAACTCTACGCAAAAGTTCTTGCAAACCGATTACCTACTCCCTCTGCTTCCCAAGCTGGTCTCCTTGGACCAAGTAGGATTCATTCCCGGGCACGAGGCAAAAGACAACTACCCTGAAAGCAATAAACGTACACCACTGGTTATCCTCTTCCAAACCAGGCTTCTTTCTATCTCTTAACGCAGAGAAGGCCTTCGCAGAGTTGCCTGGAACTACATGACAGAAGCGTTGGGGTTTCGAGACCGCATGCTCTATTTCATTCTTACCCTTTATTTGTCCCCAACAGCAAGAATTAAATTCAATGGTTACCTGTCAGCGGCCTTCTCCATATCTATCGGGGCTTACAGAGCTCGCCACATAGTTCACACATAGATGAATTGTCAGGAATGGATCCGTCCGCTGGTAAGAACCATCATTTGGCGTGCAGTACTGTGGTCCACCAGCAGGTGTCTCCTGGCAGTTTATAACTGTCAGGAGAGGCCTTCCCTGCTGGGATATCATCTTTGGGCCGCAGTACTGGCGTCCACCAGCGGATGGATCCTGGCAGTGTGGAGCAGACAGCCCTTTCTCCGATCAGCTGTCACATGAGGCCAATCACTGGCAGATTATAAATACCCGGCCAGCCCTCACACACTTGCCTTGGTATCTTTCTTCCTTGTATCCTGAGACCTGTATCCTGTATCCTGTATCCTGTACCTGTACCTGTATCCTGTATCCTGTATCCTGTATCCTGTATCCTGTATCCTGTATCCTGTATCCTGTAACCTGTAACCTGTACCTTGTACCCTTCCCTTCCTATTCCGGTGTTCCTGCGTTCCTGCTCCTTTGTTGCCTTTCCCATCCTTAGTTTCCCTCTCCCATCCTGCCCTTTGTTCATCTGCTGATCTCCCGTGCATGACCCTGGCTTGGCTAAACGTTTATGATTCCGGTACTGCCCATTTATTGTACATATTGTTTGTTTGTAGTTTTGTGGTTTGTAGTACACTATTTGTCTTCACTCTTTATCATTTATTTAAATAAACACTTATTATTTCACTTATATGTGTTTGGGTTTCCTCTGTGCAGTCCACACAGTCTGGTCTACTAATTTCCCTGATAGTATACCAAGGCCATCCCTGACCAGACGTGGCTGCATTGAGGAACCATCTTGGTTCGTTAGTCTGCCAAAATGGACTACAATGAAATCCTTTATTATTCTCTGCTGGCAGAAGAGGATGGTGAATTTTGTTGTCAGATGTTAAAAGGATGGACTAGTGACCAGCTGATGGAAACCATCCGATCAGCTCATTCCCTGGTGGATGAAGGCTATATGTTATTTGAGGATGTTCAGCACCTAATTAAATTATGTGCTAAGCCAGCCCTGTCATTTTCTCCAGAAGGAAAGGATGATTTCTCTCCCCCCTTCAATTATGGCCAAGTTGAATCTCTGGTATGGTTGTTAGAGGATGATCCAGCCTATTTCATGGAACGGTATTCCTCGTGTTCACAGCAGGTGTTGACTGATTGCATCCATTCAGTGCAATCTTTGGTTAGTCAGGCTGTGTGTGAACCAGCATTTGTCCAACCTGTGCTTCTAGCATGGTCAGACCTCTTGTATTTAGCTAAGCCACAACATCCCAGCCCTGTCATTAATCACCTGCCTTCTCAAGGATCTATCTCCCCATTGCCTATGACAACCTCAGCTACAGCCCAGTTTTCTCTACCTCCTACCAAATACTATTATCCAGTCGCCAAGTGTAGAACCTATCCTGCCTTCAGCCCACCTGCCTCTTCTCCTCCACCTGTAACAGTCCCACCAATTCCTCCTCCAGCCACTGTTCCTTGGTCTTCATTTTGCCCGGAAACTTTCTTTTCTTACAGCCCTGCACCCACGTACAAAGCTGCAGTGGCTAAGCCAAAAAAGAAACGGAAGTTCTATCCTGCCAGTAACCCAGCCTGACGTCCCAGTTCCTGCTACCCAGCCTGACGTCCCAGTTCCTGCTACCCAGCCTGACGTCCCAGACGTCCCAGTTCCTGCTACCCAGCCTGACGTCCCAGTTCCTGCTACCCAGCCTGACGTCCCAGTTCCTGCTACCCAGCCTGACGTCCCAGTTCCTGCTACCCAGCCTGACGTCCCAGTTCCTGCTACCCAGCCTGACGTCCCAGTTCCTGCTACCCAGCCTGACGTCCAGTTCCTGCTACCCAGTTCCTGCTACCCAGCTGGACATCCAGCCTGATGACCCGCTGCCAGCCTTCCGGCCTGATGACCCGCTGCCAGCTTTCCGGCCTGATGACCCGCTGCCAGCTTTCCAGCCTGCCAGCCTGATGACCCGCTGCCAGCTTTCCAGCCTGATGACCCGCTGCCAGCTTTCCAGCCTGATGACCCGCTGCCAGCTTTCCAGCCTGATGACCCGCTGCCAGCTTTCCAGCCTGATGACCCGCTGCCAGCTTTCCAGCCTGATGACCCGCTGCCTGATGACCCGCTGCCAGCTTTCCAGCCTGATGACCCGCTGCCAGCTTTCCAGCCTGATGACCCGCTGCCCGCCTGATGACCCGCTGCCTTCCAGTCTGCTGTCTCGGTGCCGGCCTTCCAGTCTGCTGTCTCGGTGCCGGCCTTCCAGTCTGCTGTCTCGGTGCCGGCCTTCCAGTCTGCTGTCTCGGTGCCGGCCTTCCAGTCTGCTGCCACGCTGCGGCCTTCCAGTCTGCTGCCTCGGTGCCGGCCTTCCAGTCTGCTGTCTCGGTGCCGGCCTTCCAGTCTGCTGTCTCGGTGCCAGCTTCCCAGTCTGCTGTGCCAGCTTCCCAGTCTGATGTGCCAGCTTCCCAGTCTGCTGTGCCAGTTTCCCAGTCTGATGTGCCAGCTTCCCAGTCTGCTGATGTGCCAGTCCTCCAGTCTGATGTGCCAGCTTCCCAGTCTGATGTGCCAGCTTACCAGTCTGATGTGCCAGCTTCCCAGTCTGATGTGCCAGCTTCCCAGTCTGATGTGCCAGCTTCCCAGTCTGATGTGCCAGCTTCCCAGTCTGATGTGCCAGCTTCCCAGTCTGATGTGCCAGTTTCCCAGTCTGATGTGCCAGTCCTCCAGTCTGATGTGCCAGCTTCCCAGTCTGATGTGCCAGCTTCCCAGTCTGATGTGCCAGTCCTCGAATCTGATGTGCCAGCTTCCCAGTCTGATGTGCCAGCTTCCCAGTCTGATGTGCCAGCTTCCCAGTCTGATGTGCCAGCTTCCCAGTCTGATGTGCCAGCTTCCCAGTCTGATGTGCCAGCTTCCCAGTCTGATGTGCCAGCTTCCCAGTCTGATGTGCCAGCATCCCAGTCTGATGTGCCAGTTTCCCAGTCTGATGTGCCAGCTTTCCAGTCTGATGTGCCAGCTTCCCAGTCTGATGTGCCAGCTTCCCAGTCTGATGTGCCAGCTTCCCAGTCTGATGTGCCAGCTTCCAGTCTGATGTGCCAGCTTCCCAGTCTGATGTGCCAGCTTCCCAGTCTGATGTGCCAGCTTCCCGGTCTGATGTGCCAGCTTCCCTGTCTGATGTGCCAGCTTCCCGGTCTGATGTGCCAGCCTCCCGGTCTGATGTGCCAGCCTCCCGGTCTGATGTGCCAGCCTCCCGGTCTGATGTGCCAGCCTCCCGGTCTGATGTGCCAGCCTCCCGGTCTGAGGTGCCAGCCTCTCGGTCTGATGTGCCAGCTTACCAGTCTGATGTGCCTGTTATCCAGCCTGCCCTTACGGTACTTGCTGTTCGGCCTAAGGTCTCAGTGTCTGCTGCCCAGCCCGATGAGTTCCTGTCTGCTGCCCAGTCTGATGTGTTCCTGTCTGCTGCCCAGTCTGATGAGTCCCTGTCTGCTGCCCAGTCTGAAGAGTCCCTGTCTGCTGCCCAGCCCGAAGTGTTCCTGTCTGCTGCCCAGCCCGAAGTGTTCCTGTCTGCTGCCCAGCCCGAAGTGTTCCTGTCTGCTGCCCAGCCCGAAGTGTTCCTGTCTGCTGCCCAGCCCGAAGTGTTCCTGTCTGCTGCCCAGCCCGAAGTGTTCCTGTCTGCTGCCCAGCCCGAAGTGTTCCTGTCTGCTGCCCAGCCCGAAGTGTTCCTGTCTGCTGCCCAGCCCGAAGTGTTCCTGTCTGCTGCCCAGCCCGAAGTGCCTGCTGCCCAGCTTGAGTGCCTGTCTGCTGCCCAGCTTGATGTGCCTGTTCCTGCTGCCCAGCTTGATGTGCCTGTTACTGCTGCCCAGCTTGATGTGCCTGTTCCTGCTGCCCAGCTTGATGTGCCTGTTCCTGCTGCCCAGCTTGATGTGCCTGTTCCTGCTGCCCAGCTTGATGTGCCTGTTCCTGCTGCCCAGCTTGATGTGCCTGTTCCTGCTGCCCAGCTTGATGTGCCTGTTCCTGCTGCCCAGCTTGATGTGCCTGTTCCTGCTGCCCAGCTTGATGTGCCTGTTCCTGCTGCCCAGCTTGATGTGCCTGTTCCTGCTGCCCAGCTTGATGTGCCTGTTCCTGCTGCCCAGCTTGATGTGCCTGTTCCTGCTGCCCAGCTTGATGTGCCTGTTCCTGCTGCCCAGCTTGATGTGCCTGTTCCTGCTGCCCAGCTTGATGTGCCTGTTCCTGCTGCCCAGCTTGATGTGCCTGTTCCTGCTGCCCAGCTTGATGTGCCTGTTCCTGCTGCCCAGCTTGATGTGCCTGTTCCTGCTGCCCAGCTTGATGTGCCTGTTCCTGCTGCCCAGCCTGATGTGCCTGTTCCTGCTGCCCAGCCTGATGTGCCTGTTCCTGCTGCCCAGCCTGATGTGCCTGTTCCTGCTGCCCAGCCTGATGTGCCTGTTCCTGCTGCCCAGCCTGATGTGCCTGTTCCTGCTGCCCAGCCTGATGTGCCTGTTCCTGCTGCCCAGCCTGATGTGCCTGTTCCTGCTGCCCAGCCTGATGTGCCTGTTCCTGCTGCCCAGCCTGATGTGCCTGTTCCTGCTGCCCAGCTTGATGTGCCTGTGCCTGCTGCCCAGCTTGATGTGCCCGTGCCTGCTGCCCAGCTTGATGTGCCTGTTCCTGCTGCCCAGCTTGATGTGCCTGTTCCTGCTGCCCAGCTTGATGTGCCCGTGCCTGCTGCCCAGCTTGATGTGCCCGTGCCTGCTGCCCAGCCTAAAGTGCCCGCTGCCTACCTCAATGCCATGGACTTGTTCCAGCAGCAGCTAGTTGGAGCGTCCGGAGGCCGCTCCTTTGAGGGGGGGTACTGTCAGGAATGGATCCGTCCGCTGGTAAGAACCATCATTTGGCGTGCAGTACTGTGGTCCACCAGCAGGTGTCTCCTGGCAGTTTATAACTGTCAGGAGAGGCCTTCCCTGCTGGGATATCATCTTTGGGCCGCAGTACTGGCGTCCACCAGCGGATGGATCCTGGCAGTGTGGAGCAGACAGCCCTTTCTCCGATCAGCTGTCACATGAGGCCAATCACTGGCAGATTATAAATACCCGGCCAGCCCTCACACACTTGCCTTGGTATCTTTCTTCCTTGTGCCCTGAACCTGAGACCTGAGACCCGTGACCTGTATCCTGAGACCTGTATCCTGTATCCTGAGACCTGTATCCTGTATCCTGTAACCTGTAACCTGTAACCTGTACCTTGTACCCTTCCCTTCCTATTCCGGTGTTCCTGCGTTCCTGCTCCTTTGTTGCCTTTCCCATCCTTAGTTTCCCTCTCCCATCCTGCCCTTTGTTCATCTGCTGATCTCCCGTGCATGACCCTGGCTTGGCTAAACGTTTATGATTCCGGTACTGCCCATTTATTGTACATATTGTTTGTTTGTAGTTTTGTGGTTTGTAGTACACTATTTGTCTTCACTCTTTATCATTTATTTAAATAAACACTTATTATTTCACTTATATGTGTTTGGGTTTCCTCTGTGCAGTCCACACAGTCTGGTCTACTAACTCTCGTAACAATCTCAAAGACAACGCGACTAGTCAAAAATGGGAATGGGAACTCGCAAGTAATATTTCAAACGAGGACTGGGGGCGAACACTCTCCCACACAAAGGGTCCACAAACATCTCTGCACAGGAGAACAAATTCAAAATCTATTCAAGGTGGTATAGGACCCCAGATAAAATCCACAAATACCATCCCAATATCTCTCCACTATGTTGGAGATGCAACACAGACCGCGGTTCTCTGCTCCACATATGGTGGGACTGCCCACTGATACAACCCTACTGGAAAGAAATACAAAGTTTGATTTCTCATATAACGACTTACACCCCAGGCTCCACACCAGCTCAATATTTACTTCACCACACATCCTTACCCCAATCGACCTACAAGCCATCATTTACCCTACACCTCATCAACGCAGCCAAAATGTGTATACCCGTACATTGAAAGGATAGCTCCCCTCCTAGTATCGTGGGTTTCTCCATATCCAATTCGCATAGCAGGAGAATGTGACTGGCTCCCCATGGAGCCGGTTCACATATCTCCATTGCGGATGCAGAGCGCACTGCACAGAGACACTGTGCGTTTTTGGCTCCGTTTCAGGGCAGAATTCAGGCATAGATGGGGCCCTGATTCATTTCTGAAATGGGGAATAGGGACACACAGTGCCCCTGTGCGATCCGCAGCTGGTTCCACAAGCTCCAGGCTCTGATCCATGATTACAAAACCTGAAGAAAGCTGCACATTATAAAAAACATGCCTTAAGCCTCGTACACATGATCAGATTGTTGGCCAACAAAGCGTCAGACTTTTGTCCGAAGGGCGTGTGCCAGGAACTTATCTTGCATACAAACGGTACACAATTGGCGGCCAACAAACACAAACGTAGTGACGTACTACGTGAAATTTCAGCTCTTGAGCGCCACCCTTTGGGCACCTTCTGTTAATGTCGTGTTTGGTGAGCATTGATTGCGTGTTTGTACTTGGACTTTTGAAAATTTACTAGCCTGCCATCCAACATTTGTGGGCGGAAAGTTGGACAACAATTGTCTGATGGAGCATACAAACGGTCGGATTTTAGGCCAACAGTCTGTCATCACACAATTCCCTGCTGAAAATCTGATCGTGTGTACGAGGCTTTAGCCCCGCACTCTGCATTAACTGCTTGCCAACCAGCCGCCGTCCTTATACAGCGGCAGGTTGGCTCTCCTGTGCGAATCGGCATAGCTGATATTTAAAAGTCTGACAACTATGCTAAAGATGAGAGCAATGCATATTGTGCAACTGCACTCAATAACCTCCATTATTATTGCTACCAACATATGCTTATGTATAGCAGGCAAACTTTTTTTCCAAAATGTATATTGTTTGTCAATTGTTAATATACTATATGGAAAAAAAAAAAAAAAGGCCTAGGAAAATAACAAACTATCAAAGAGGTGGTAAACAATGCAAATCAAGGAGCTGCTGTCAGCTTCCTAAAGAACAGAAAGAATTACTGTATGCTGTAGGAAAGCAGTTCCTTGTTCCTGTTGCTAGGGCAAGATTGATTTTCGCAATGGTTTCATCACAACCTTTAGGGTGGTCATTAAAAAAAAAAAAAAAAGGCAGAGAAGAGAAAACAGAAGCAGATGGCTTTATTTATTTTGGCGTTCGGTACACAAGGTGATAAAATAAAAGGTCTATTAAACAGACTGACAGAAGATGAGGAGCATTATATCCACTACAATGGCTCAAAGCACAATACCAAAATTGGAGAGAAAAAAAAAAAAAAATACAAGCTTTTGTTTACTGATTGACTGAATTTTTAATTAGATTTTTTTTTGTGTCCCTGTGATCTTTATAGCTTAAAGTTTAGAAAGAAAAATCTAGTACATATAATTTGAGAAACAGAGTACCTAACATCAGATATATATTTTGTTAATGTTAAAGGGGTTGTAAAGGTTCGTTTTTTATTTTCTAAATAGGTTCCTTTAAGCTAGTGCATTGTTGGTTTACTTACCTTTTCCTTCGATTTCCCTTCTAAATGTTTTTTTTCTGTGTTTTCTTTGTCTGAATTTCTCACTTCCTGTTCCTCCT
>CM053035.1:156257257-156338526 GCA_028564925.1 Lithobates sylvaticus | reverse complement strand
ATGGGTACAAAGTGCTTTGTCAGGGGGTCACCCACTAGCAAGGTAGCCCTCATAATGAGGGAATGTGGCATAGTATTTCAGGATGGGGGCAGGCCCTTTCTAGGCCTGCCAGGCTGCATGTCTGGATAATAGTCTGGTATGGATTTTGTTTGGTGGGGGCAATTTATCTTTGTAAATGTCGTTGTTACTGAAGTAGATTGCATACATTGTCCACAGGCAGGGTCAGGTTATTCCCCAAAACCTGTTTTTAATAAAGTTTTGCATTCTTAATGTATAACTTTGACAAATTGTACAAAACTATGAATACTATGTAGACAGGTGTGCCTTTTTGAATAGTAAAAGGTACTGCATTCCAATAGCATTTTGTAGACACAATATCACATGGAAAGTATTTACTTCAATTAGAAATATCACAGAACTTTGTATAGCATAATTTCAGAGAATGCAACAAAAATGTAAAAGTTCTGTTTTTCACTTGAAGAGACAGCTTTAACCGATTGCCGATCGCCGCACACAGATGTACGTCGTCAGAATGGCACAGGCAGGCAAATGGGCGTCCCTTTAAATTAGCCGCCTATTGGGAGCGTGCCCGCTGGTCCCGGGAACTCGATGTTCGCTGGCAGCCCATGATTGCGGTCAGGAGAGGCATAACCCTGTCATCGGGAGCAGTGATCGCTGTCATGTCAGTGGTGGCCCACCCCCCCTACAGTTAGAACACCTGCCTAGGACACACTTAACCCCTTGATTGCCCCTAGTGTTTAACCCTTCCCTGCCAGTGTCATTTACACAGTAATCAGTACATTTTTATAGCACTGATCGCTGTATAAATGACACTGGTCCCAAAGTAGTGTCAAAAGTGTCCGATGTGTCCGCCATAATGTCACAGTCATGATAAAAATTGCAGATCGCCGCCATTACTAATAAAAAAAAAAGAATAATAAAAATGCCATAAATCTATCCCCTATTTTGTAGACGCTATAACTTTTGCGCAAACCAATTAATATACGCTTATTGCGATTTTTTTACCAAAAATATGTTGAAGAATACATATTGGCCTAAACTGAGAAATAAATTAGTTTTTTTTATATATTTTGGGGGATATTTATTATAGCAAAAAGTAAAAAATATAATTTCCTGGTGCCTCCATGGCAGCATACCAATGGTTGGTTGCTCCGCCCCCAACCAACCCACAGGACCACTTCAAACTCTAGAAATAGGAGTTGAACCCCCCCTGTCAGTATTCTTTTCTCTGTCCTCATACCTGCAGGATCACGGCCAGCCCTTCCTCACCGCTCTATGGTATAACCATTGCAGGTTAATGCTCTCCTGCAGCATGGAGTCCCATGGCTTGGGTTGCTAAAGGCACCAGATAAGTATGGGAAACCCGTTTTTCTGTGGATCTTTTTGGGGTTGGGGATCAACAGGAGCCGCTTGTCATTCTCCTCTATATACCCCCACAGTGTGGCGCACAAAGGCATGCTTACATTCATGGAGCGTGTTATGGCAGCATTGGGGGAAAGCATCCTCCCTCCCTTAGTGTCTCCCTGTGTGTGCGGCGCTTCGCGCGCGCCGTTCCGCTCTGTTTTCTCGGCGGAAGGCGGAGCCGCGCCGTGACGTCACGGCGCATGCGCAGTAGCCGCTCTGAAGCCTCCGGCGGCCATCTTGTGACTCCCAAAGCGCTCTCAGTATAAAAGGAGAGCACAGCTTCAGTATGGTGTCAGCTACATAGGAGTACACACCTCAAGTGCTCTCTCTCTCTCTCCTGCTGTCCAGCCTGTTGTTTTCTCCCTGGATATGGAACCAAGCCAAGGTACTGGAAGGGGCAAGTTTCCCCTTGTGTTTTTTTTTATGATCTGTATCTTGGAAGTTTGTTTCTCTTTTTGACATATTAATGTTTTGTACTTCACATTAGTCCAACTAAGTACCTCTCCTACTTTTTAGCTGCCCATAGCAATCTTACACTGCATCAAAAAGATCCTCAACATACCACTAGGTAAGGGCTGCAACAGTCAGGTAAGGTTTTTAAAAAAAAAAAAAAAAAGAGCACTTTCTAAAATAAACGGGTTTTAAAAAAAAAAAAACTTTTTTTTTTTTTTTCTCCCCCTCTCTCCCTCTTCCCCCCCCCCCTCATTTATGCAGCCCGCATCACGGATCATCCCGCCGGTCATCCCACAGGGGGTCCCAAGATAGGAGGTCAGGGGGGCATAGAAGTTCGGGTCACTCCCACTCCTCATCAGCCCATGCCTCTCGCAGTGGCCAAAGGTCACCCCGGCACTCCACAGACAGACGTGTCTCGTCAAAATACCCAGGTCAGAAAGCTTGCTGGGTATGTGGAAAGCAAGCCCTCCCAGACAAACTGGTATGTGCCCAATGTCTCAGAGAAGCTGCGGGGGACAAGGAAAAAGACAAGCAGGAATCCATGGATTCCATTAAACAGTTAATAAAGGATTCTATCCGCGAGCTCGCGGTAAGTCAAGACCAGGCGGCTCCTTCTTCAGGTGAATCAGTGATTACCCCCACCCCACACCAGGATCCGGAAGCACTATCTGAGGAAGAAACAGAATTAGTGGAGGAAAACCCATCATCTTTCGATTTCGCCTTAGTAGAACCCTTTATTAATGCTGTAAAAGATGCAATCCAGTGGGAGGAGGACCCAGAGCCGCCAGCAAAATCCAAAAAATATTTTCCACACCTGAAAAGAAAATTGTCAACCTTCCCCCTGATGGAGGAGATCAAGGAGGTAATAACAGACGAATGGCAGAAGGTAGATAAAAGGCCTGTGGCCTATAACCGTTTTACAAAATTATACCCCTTTTCAGAAGCAGACGCACAGTTGTTTGACGCTGTTCCGATGGTAGATGCCTCAATTATGAGATTAGCCAGGAATACAACACTCCCCTTGGAAGACGCTGTCTCCTTTAAGGATGTCCTGACCGAAGAATAGATTCAGATCTGAAAAAAGCCTATCAGGCAACGGGGGGGGCATGCAAACCAGCAGTCGCCCTAACCTCTATTTCCAGGGCCACAAGAGTCTGGTCAGACAACATTGAAATAGCCCTCAGACAAGGTGTGGATGTGGAAGAAATCATTAAGGCACTAGATGAGCTGAAATTGGCCTCAGACTTTATGGCGGAGGCGGCCATTGACATTATAAAGTGTTCATCCAGGGCCATGTTATATTCTATTACGGCCAGACGGGCATTGTGGCTTAAGCCATGGGCAGCCGACCCTACCTCGAAACAATCGTGGTGCCGTATCCCGTACAATGGGAAAGCATTATTTGGCGACAAGATGGATGCAGCAATTACCCGGGTCACGGGAGGGAAGAGTGGCTTAATTCCCCAGGATAGAAGCAGGAGAAAGAGATTTGTGTCACGCCCAGTGAATCAGAGAACCAAAGACTCCAGATCCTACCGCCCAGGTAGAGAATATAGGAGAGGCTGGAAAGGGTCACAGGCAACTTTCCTGAAGTCGGGAAAACCCAAAGCCTCAACTTCCACGACCGAGGGCCAGAAGTCCTTTTGACGCTCGACCCACCCAGATAGGGTCTGTAGGTGCTCGACTCGGAGCATTCGCCCAAGTCTGGGTGGAAAACTGCACAGATCAATGGGCCGTATCCACGGTCCAGCGGGGTCATCACTGGAGGTTCAAAGGACGCCCTCCACGGCTATCTTTTCAACCCACCAAAATTCCGGCCTCCTCAGGGAAAAGGGAAGCTCTCCGGCAGTATGTGCAAGCTTTGGTGCTTCAGCAGGCCGTGGTACCAGTCCCAGCTTCAGAGGAACACTTGGGGTTCTACTCCCCAATCTTCTTGGTCCCCAAGAAATCAGGCGGATGGAGACCGGTACTGGATCTCAAAAAATTAAACAAATACATCCAGATAGAACATTTCAAAATGGAATCACTAAACACCGTGATTCTGTCAGTCCAGCCGGGGGATTGGATGGCCTCGATAGATCTTCAAGATGCCTATCTCCACATTCCGGTCCAGAAGGAATTTCAACCTTTCCTGCGTTTCCAAATAGGGGACTTACGCCTCCAGTTCCGATGCCTCCCCTTTGGGATCCCGACAGCTCCGAGGACTTTTACCAAGGTTCTGGTGGCGATTCTAGCTCCCCTGCGGGAAGAGGGGATCCGAGTGTTGCATTACCTGGACGATATACTAATATTGTCCCAACACAGAGAGAACCTGGAAGAACATGCGCAAAGGGTCCTGAACACATTAGGCAAATTTGGATGGCTGGTGAGCTACTCCAAAAGTCAGCTGGTTCCCACCCAGAGGATGGTATATTTGGGGGCCTTC
Organism: Lithobates sylvaticus; assembly: GCA_028564925.1. NCBI lineage: Eukaryota > Metazoa > Chordata > Amphibia > Anura > Ranidae > Lithobates > Lithobates sylvaticus. Next base: position 156,334,223 of record CM053035.1, on the reverse strand, counting down.
TTCAATACCCCCGAAAGTGCGGTATCGCTACCATCAGAGAAGATACCGGCTCTAATAGCCAAGGTGAAAAGGATGCTAGCAGGCCATCATATACCTGCATCAGATTGCCTGAGCCTGCTGGCGTCCCTATCCTCCTGTATCCCCATGGTCAAGTGGGCCAGATGGCATCTACGGGGATTCCAAATAGGGTTCCTGGCACAGTGGCGAAAGGACCGCCTAGATCAGACTATATGGATTACCCCCTCCATGAAGTCCAGTCTTTGGTGGTGGACGAGAACAGCCAACCTTCAAGTACACTGCGCTCTGGGGCCCATCTCCTGGACCATCCTGACGTCGGATGCAAGTCAGGTGGGCTGGGGAGCACACGTGCAGAGTCACCTTGCTCAGGGAAGGTGGCAATTCAACCCAGTCAATGTTGTGTCCAACATTTTAGAAGTGAGGGCGGCATGGATGGCGTTACAGAACCTGGCCCCCTATCTCAGAGGAAAGTCCATACTGCTACGGATGGACAACAAGGCGGCGGTAGCCTACGTTCAAAACCAGGGGGGAACACACAGCAAGTCCCTTCTCAGCGAAGTGACACCCATCCTGAACTGGGCCGAGAAGAACTTACTCGATCTACGGGCTTCTTACATCCCAGGGCCCGAAAACCAGCTAGCAGATCGCTTGTCAAGAACCTTTGTCGACAACAACGAGTGGTCTCTCAGTCAGGAAGCTTTCTGGTGGATATGCCAACAGTGGGGCACTCCCCAAGTAGATCTCTTCGCCTCTCCCCTCAATGCGAAGACACCCCGTTTTTTCTCAAGGTTCCCATCACTAGGAACAGCGGGGGTGGATGCCCTGATTCAACCTTGGAACTTCCGGAAGGGGTATGCGTTCCCGCCAACCCCCCTGATACTGAGGTTTCTCCAGAGGCTGACGTCAGAGAAGGTCACAGTACTGGCAGTAATCCCATACTGGCCCAAAAGACCATGGTTCCCGCTGCTAGTCAAATTGGCCATATGCAAGCCGATCCGTCTTCCTTACAGGAACAACCTGCTGTCACAGGGCGGTCTCTCTCATCAACACCCAGAGATCCTGGATCTGAGGGTCTGGAAATTGAGCGGGAAAGGCTGGACAAGCTAGGGTGTGCACCTAAGGTCGTCCAAACACTGTTGCAGGCTAGAAAAGCTACCACCAACTCCACATACTATAGAATATGGAGGAAATTTACAGAAATGGCTGAAGCTAATCAGTTTGACCCCCTGGAGCCGGGGGTACAGAATATTCTCCTGTTTCTGCAGGCCGGTTTAGATTTAGGCCTAGGCCTAAACACCTTGAAGGTGCAAGTTTCGGCTCTCTCAGCTCTGACGGATACACGCTGGGCGTTGAATCCTTTGGTGGAACGCTTCTTAAAAGCGGTGCTAAGACTCCGGCCTCCCAGGAAGACGTTGTACCCAAAATGGGATCTAACAATAGTACTTAATGTTTTATCAAGTCCTCCTTTTGCTCCCACGGAAGAATGCTCCCTGGAGGATATCACCATGAAGACGGTATTCCTAATCGCCATCACCTCGGGGCGCAGAATATCGGAAATCCAAGCCCTAGGGGCTCAAGAACCTTACACCACCTTTTTCCCGGATAGGGTGGTCTTGCAACCCATCCATCAGTTCGTCCCGAAGGTGCCTTCAATCTATCACCTCAGTCACGAATGGGTTCTACCAACTTTCGAGGAGGAATCATCCTCCTCAAGACTTCATGAGTTAGACGTAGCCAGATCCCTGAAACACTACTTGCGGTTAACACAGCAGCTCCGAAAAGACCAAAGGCTGTCTATCATCAGCAAGGGCGCAAAGAAGGGAAAAGCGGCATCAAAGACAACCCTAGCAAGCTGGATTGTAAAGCTAATACAGAGGGCATACCGGGCTAGTGGTCTCCCTGCTCCAAATGCGGTCAATGCACATTCGACAAGAGGGATGGCGGCCTCTTGGGCAGCTTTGGCACGGGTCTCCCCAGAGACGATCTGTCGGGCAGCCAGCTGGTCATCATTTAACACTTTTATGTCCCACTATAGTGTGGACCCAGCAGCTCTCACTTCCCGAGATTTTGGGAAAAAAGCCTTGCAACTTTCTGTACTGTAGTTGTTATTAAAATTATTATTGCAGTACCCTCCCTGTAAGCGAGTTATTAACCATTGGTATGCTGCCATGGAGGCACCAGGAAAACGGAAAATTGAATACTTACCTTCCGTAATTTTCCTTTCCTGGTGCCTACCCATGGCAGCATACACCCTCCCTTCAATAATCCTTAAGAGGTTTGGAGGCTAGTTACAAGAATACTGACAGGGGGGGTTCAACTCCTATTTCTAGAGTTTGAAGTGGTCCTGTGGGTTGGTTGCTGGGGGGCGGAGCAACCAACCATTGGTATGCTGCCATGGGTAGGCACCAGGAAAGGAAAATTACGGAATGGTAAGTATTCAATTTTCCGTTATCCCAAAAGGAAAAAAAAACTGTTGCTGTAACGGCTTATAAAGTATTATCTGCAAAAAAATTGTTGCTATCCAAAGGTGCCCCCTGTGCTCATTCGTCTACAGGAGGTATGTTACTGGCCAGATCACCAGGTGAAAACAGAGGGGAAACAAAAAAACACATTTAATGATTGGTATGCTGCAATTTCTTAACTTTTTGATTCTGGGTTTAATACCACTTTAACGGAAGGTTTAAGCCCTCCCCACCCAATCCAAAATTAAAACAAAAAATGTTGCCTTTACTTTTACTTTACCCAAATGTGATTGGTCCTGTCTAAGCATTGACTTCAGAACATGGAGCTACTGCCTTAATAATAGAAGAGTGATGTGTCATAAAAGGATAGGCAGGTAATTTCTGCAGTGATCACCAGGCCCTCTCACGACTCATGACACAGTTGTATGAGAGTTCCACTACTGCATAACTAACTGCTGTATAAGAATGACAACTGAAACTCCAGATACAAATAGGAATTTACCACCTTCCTATCCAATCCCAGAGTTCTCCTTTGCTGCAGTACTCCATCATCAGTAAGTCACTTTTATTATCTTCACAATGTCCATAGAATTTGACCACATTTGGGTGGTCCAGCATCTAGTTGATGAGTTCTTAATCACTGCACGCAGTGAGTGGCCGTGCAATTATCTGGGACCTGTCACGTGTCCCAGATCATTGACAAGAGGGGTGGCTAGGGGTTGCTGAAGCCCCGAATGTGACCCCGAAAAGCCCAGAGTCTATGGAATGCGGCATTCCATTGTTAGCCCCGAGCGTCGGCTAATTTCGGCCGCACTTGCTAACAGATTGGTCCCCAGCGGCCGAAATTTGCCGAGTGCCATAGTGGCCGAAAGTGGTCGAAAGTGGCCGAGTGCCGATGGTCCCGCTTTCTGGAGTGGGATGTGTGATGTGACATCCATCTTAGCCTGCAGGCTCCAGAAGACGGGAACGCTACATCCCCGCTCGGGCGGGCGGCTCGGCTCTCCTCTCCTCTCCCCAGTGACTGACTGACTGCCTGCCTGCTGTGACCGCACACCACGGCTGAGCTGAGGTAGGTCAGACACACAGTGTATGTATGTCAGTGTCAGTAGGTCAGTGGTCAGTGTATGTAGGTCAGGCAGGTCAGTGTGTGTAGGTCAGTGGTCAGTGTATGTAGGTCAGTGTATGTAGGTCAGACAGGTCGGTGTGTGTAGGTCAGTGGTCAGTGTATGTAGGTCAGGCAGGTCAGTGTGTGTAGGTCAGGCAGGTCAGTGGTCAGTGTATGTAGGTCAGGCAGGTCAGTGTGTGTAGGTCAGGCAGGTCAGTGGTCAGTGTGTGTAGGTCAGGCAGGTCAGTGGTCAGTTTGTGTAGGTCAGGCAGGTCAGTGGTCAGTGTGTGTAGGTCAGGCAGGTCAGTGGTCAGTGTATGTAGGTCAGGCAGGTCAATGTATGTAGGTCAGGCAGGTCAGTGTGTATAGGTCAGGCAGGTCAGTGGTCAGTGTATGTAGGTCAGACCGGTTTAGTGGTCAGTGTATGTAGGTCAGGCAGGTCAGTGTGTGTAGGTCAGGCAGGTCAGTGGTCAGTGTATGTAGGTCAGGCAGGTCAGTGTGTGTAGGTCAGGCAGGTCAGTGGTCAGTGTATGTAGGTCAGGCAGGTCAGTGGTCAGTGTATGTAGGCCAGGCAGGTCAGTGGTCAGTGTATGTAGGTCAGGCAGGTCAGTGTATGTAGGTCAGGCAGGTCAGTGTAATGGTCAGTGTCAGGCAGGTGTGTTTATTCAGTAAGTCACAAATCCCCACCACCCAGGCCAAAAAAAAAGCCACACCCCTTCAACTTCGGGCTGAAGCCCCTGGTCTTTTTTCCACCTGGCAATGCCCCTGGGGAGGGGGCAGAGCTGAGCCCTTCCTGCGCCGAGGGGAAGTGATGTCACCAGCCCAAGCACTGAAGGAGGCAGACTACGAGGGACCCCCTAGCAACAGCCATTTAGAGGTGAGTTAAAAAAAAAAAAAAATTCCACCAGAGAGAGAGGGCCACGCTGTACCCGCACCACCAGAGAGAGCCACGCTGTACCTGCACCACCAGAGAGAGCCACGCTGTACCCACACCACACGAGAGAGCCACGCTGTACCTGTACCACCAGAGAGAGCCACGCTGTACCGCACCACCAGAGAGAGAGCCACGCTGTACCCACACCACCAGAGAGAGCCATGCTGTACCGCACCACCAAAGAGAGAGCCACGCTGTACCCACAACACCAGAGAGAGAGAGCCACGATGTATCCGCACCACCAGAGAGAGAGCCACGCTGTACTGCACCACCAGAGAGAGAGCCACGCTGTTCCCACACCACCAGAGAGAGAGCCATGATGTACCTGCACCACCATAGAGAGAGCCACGCTGTGCCCGCACCACCAGAGAGAGAGCCACGCTTTACCCGCACCACCAGAGAGAGAGCCACGTTGTACCGCACCACCAGAAAGAGAGCCATGTTGTACCGCACCACCAGAAAGTGAGCCACGCTGTACCCGCACCACCAGAAAGAGATCCACGCTGTACCCCCACCATTAGAGAGAGAGCCACGCTGTACCGCACCACCAGTAAGAGAGCAGGTCAGTGTCAATGGGCCGTGTGGGCACAATAGGAGACAGACAGCACTGGCATTGTATGGCCACAATAGGACTGGTACAGTGTAATATAAAGGGGACTGCACTGTAAAGGGGCACTGTAATCAGAGAATGTCTACCGACCCCCAACCCCCCCCCCCCCCCCCCCCAGGCCCTGGAAAAGTTGGCTGCTCAGTCTAAAATGCTCGGGCCTATTTTTTGTCCCAGTCTGAGCCCGTCTGTCAGAGGTAGAAAATAGAGATATATCCAGGAGGTGGCATGCATCTCATTGGACTTAACTCTTGGTTATAACAATTCACATTCACTCTTCCACATACAATATATTTGCAAACGTGTGCAACTAAAACCTCAGCTTTTAACATGAAGTGTTAGACAGAGTCAGCTTGTTTGTTTTTTGCAGGCTAGCTGGTAAATGTGCCAGGACATTTTTTGTCTGTTTGTGTTGTGCTCTTCCATGTGCACCTTACTGCAAAGGCTAGTTATAAATTGGGGTGGTTGCCAACTCATTGTATGCTTGCACGTTTTACAAAGGAGATGAATTCCTGAATTATTGGAGTTCAGCTTTAATATCACTTTAAAGGCTAAGTTTACCTTTAAAAAAAAATATTCAAAATAAAAAATTGATAATGCACATGGTAATATACAGTGTTGGTCATCATACTTTAAAAAAGTAATTTAGTTAAGTTACAAATTACTTCTCCCAAAAAGTAATTGCGTTAGTAACTTAGTTACTACATTGGAAAAGTAATTAGTTACGCAGCAAAGTAACTGACTTTTTTTTTTTATATTCCATACGTGTAACTAAGGACCGCTCCTTAGTTACACGTATGGAATATTAAAAAAAAAAAGTCTAGTATTACTGTAACCAAGGGGCACATTTATTATTGTTATAGATCGTGTAACCAAGGGGCTGCTCTATTATTACTCTAACCAAGGGCAGATCTGTTATAGTGTGTAAGCAAGGGGCGGGTCTATTATTATTATATCGTGTAAGGGGTGGATTTCTACAGAAGAGGGCGAATGTTAAATTAATGGGCAGAGCTCGATATATAACAATAATAGTAAAACAGTAATACTAGACCCGCCCCTTAGTTACACGATAGACGCCCCTTGCAGAGTAGCAGGAGCATCAGGAGCGTGCGGCATCGCCTCGTACAATTACATGTTAACTGCGCCTGCGCGGTGTAGAGTTCGCTCAGAGCTATTTAGGTTCAGCAATTTTCTGAAGCTCCGTAGTCCTTCGTACTGCGCAAGCGCTGCGCCTGCGCAGTACAGGCGGACCTTATCCGGCGGGGGAACTTTTTTGGCAGGACACCGAAATTACACTACTGCCATCTAGTGACGGTAGATGTAATTGGGGTAACTAAGCCAAAGTAATGGGAACTGAGTTACCATGAGCGGAAAAGTAATCAGTTAGATTACTCGTTACCCTCTAAAGTAACTGCGTTACGTAACTCAGTTTATTTTAACTCAGTTACTTACATCACTGGTAATATATATATATTTTTTTTTTTACAGGAACCTGGAAATCATTGCACCTGTGAGCAGTACTTTGCAGGAGCAATATCAGGCCCCTGCACAGTGTTCCTCCAGCTTTGTGCCTATACCTCTGTACAGGCTTTCTTTTACAAAGCTAGAGGAAATATGTATGAGCTATGAGCATTCTGATCAGCATGCTCACAGTCCATTTAAAATACAAGTTTGTCTACTGCAGTTGAGATTGGAATTGTAGTTTTCTCATTCACAGATCGCTGTAACATGTTACAGCCTATATACAGGGGTAACATGTAACATGTTAATAAAGGTGAAGTTATGCTTTAACGTAAGCATTAGGAAGTTTTAATGTACCATACTATGGACATTAAAGTCTTTTTAACAAGCAGTAATAGCTTTAAAACAAGCCATCTCTCATTTTGCTGAATTCACTCCCACAGGTCATAACAGATGCTCTGAAGTTCAGTTTTAGTTGGTTTTGCTTTTCCCAACTTCCTTTGTGTAGGCATTTAGTAAGATCAATGATCTAAAGATCGTATTCATGCATTGGAGGGAGGAGATTACGAGCTAATTCTTCGTAGGAGTTTAACATGTAACTAATTATTTAATTTATGAATACAGTCATGAATGGAGTTGGTTTATGTTATTGTAATTGTTTTTAGATTTGTCTTAGGTATAATTAACCATTGGACTTAATTGCTGTAATTTATGTAAAGATGGCTTCGGGATGGCTCTATAACATGCTGCAGGCTCTGGGTGATTCAAGCATATGAATGCTGGAATTTTAATTAATTTTTATATTTTCTTTCTGGTTTTGTAATTGGGATGCCATTTGTGTAGCATCAGTGTCCCCGAATACTGCAGTTGTGTATTCCTGGCATGTCTCTATTGAGTATTTCCAGAGTGTGACCACTCACTGTTAGGTTAATTAGCCTGAATGTCAGCTGTGAAGCCAGGAGGCATATACAGTAATGAGAGATGATGTGGCACGGCTCCATTCCTACTGATGAAGTCCACACCCCTCGGACGTAACGCGTATAGGGTGCTGAGCCTGTGATGGATGTATGATATACAATATATATGTGAGATACAGCTAGCATGCTTTTTATGTGAGTAAAGAGAAAGAATAATACTGCGCTAGAAAAAATGTGGTAAGTGAAAAACTATACGGCAAAAGCTGCAGCAAATAACCATAAATATCTATCAGGCACCCAAACATAAAATACAAAATGCTGCGCTAAGGGATCATAATGTGAGGACCCCTCCTAGTGAAGTGAATAAATCCCCAGGTGGGAGACACCAAGTGCAATTAATCAGCTGAATAGCACAGCTAAATAAGAAAGTTGCATGTGACACATTAAACACATATATCTGTTATACACATAACCCCCACACGTAACCCCAAAATATTGCAACTAAAAAATGCAAAGAAACAATCTGTGACAAAGTCCCTGGTTACTGGTAAAGAAAAAGAAAAAGAAAAAAGCAGGTCTTTTCTCTAATCTAAAGTCCAGAATCCTGAAGATAAGGATAAAATCAAAATCAAAAAATAATGTTCAAACATGAATTCCTTTTGAAAAGTGAATGTTGTTCTCAACAAGACAGGTTCTCAGTATAATGAAGGAGAGTGAGGCTCCTTACCCCATCTTGAGGATGTGAGCAACCACTAAAAGTGGTTATTCCAGCCCCGCGCTTGGAAACTAATTATTTAGAGCCAAATAGCAGTGTAGATTAACCCTGATATTTGTTCACGATAGTTATAATATTTATGAAAAATTTGCAAGAATTATAGGTATACCTTATCAATTACTAATATGCTGCTCCCTCTAAAAATCGCTGAGATTTATAGTATTAGTTGTTTGGTGTATGAGGGGCGCTAGTGGTTATATAAATTTATATAATTAAATATTCGTGTTAGTGGATATTTTAATTATTGCCCTCTACTGAGATATTTTTAGAGTGATCTACCTGTGGGTGAGTGTAAAAATGTAATTTGGATACTAAAAAGAACTATATTTCCTTAGTAACTGAGTTACATAAACTTATTGACATATACAATAAACATATAGTGATTCATACCCCAACAACGAAATTATTGTTATATCCAATATATGACTTATATTATTCAAGTGCGGACAACCCCGTGTTACCACTGGAGATGTCCCTAGCCGGTGGTTATCTACCACCACCGTGGTCACCTAAATGTGTTTAATGTATGGGGTTGCAACAACCCTATATACAATTATAACCATAAAAAGCAAACCTTTACCCTATATAGTGCTGACTAGAACAATCAAATATTGTGAATTATCATTGGAAAAACACAAAACCAAAGGCACAGTCTGGTGTAAACGGTGCCTCTAATCAAATATTATCGTGATACCAGATGAATTGCAAACATCTATAGTGAGTAGCATCCCAAAAAAATATACTATAAAAATAAGTGAAAAATAATTTGTGATAAAGAAGAAAAAGAGAAAAAACAAAGTTCATTTAGTAATCCTTGCTGGAAAAAAGACGTATTCACTCCTGTTGGAGGCATCACCACACAGTTCTTGTTACACCCAAAGTGAGAACCAGGAATATTGAATGGCCGCTTACCAAATGGAGTTGATTACTTTACTTAAAAAGCAATCAGAAGCGCTTGTACAGGATTGTGCCTGTTCACAAAGATACACCCACACTCTAGGCAGCTCTTCCTACTCATAAATCAGCTCAGGTAAAATGGATGACATAAGTGGGAATAGAAAGAGGCACACCTCATAGCGTAATCTCGTTTTATTAAAATGATAAATAAAATATACAGCAGCCAAAAGCCTACTTACATTGTCCAGTGCCTACCCGGCACTGAGGCTGCTCGCAAAATAGATACAATGGATGAAACGGATCCTTCCATCGTGGCTTCCTTGTTGAGCTCCGGCGTGCGTTCCACTCGCCAGTATCTCTGGGCCAGTCAACAGGAAATCCGGGGAGTAGTACGTACAGCAATGCTAGTGATCAGGTACCGCCTATCGACGTACGTTTCGAATTGTCACATCTTCAGAAGCCACCCTGAAGACGTGACAATACGAAACGTACGTCGGTAGGCGGTACCTGATCACTAGCATTGCTGTACGTACTACTCCCCGGATTTCCTGTTGACTGGCCCAGAGATACTGGCGAGTGGAACGCACGCCGGAGCTCAACAAGGAAGCCACGAGGGAAGGATCCGTTTCATCCATTGTATCTATTTTGCGAGCAGCCTCAGTGCCGGGTAGGCACTGGACAATGTAAGTAGGCTTTTGGCTGCTGTATATTTTATTTATCATTTTAATAAAACGAGATTACGCTATGAGGTGTGCCTCTTTCTATTCCCACTTATGTCATCCATTTTACCTGAGCTGATTTATGAGGAGGAAGAGCTGCCTAGAGTGTGGGTGTATCTTTGTGAACAGGCACAATCCTGTACAAGCGCTTCTGATTGCTTTTTAAGTAAAGTAATCAACTCCATTTGGTAAGCGGCCATTCAATATTCCTGGTTCTCACTTTGGGTGTAACAAGAACTGTATGGTGATGGTTGTCAAGCGATTCCAACAGGAGTGAATACGTCTTTTTTCCAGCAAGGATTACTAAATGAACTTTGTTTTTTCTCTTTTTCTTCTTTATCACAAATTATTTTTCACTTATTTTTATAGTATATTTTTTTGGGATACTACTCACTATAGATGTTTGCAATTCATCTGGTATCACGATAATATTTGATTAGAGGCACCGTTTACACCAGACTGTGCCTTTGGTTTTGTGTTTTTCCAATGATAATTCACAATATTTGATTGTTCTAGTCAGCACTATATAGGGTAAAGGTTTGCTTTTTATGGTTATAATTGTATATAGGGTTGTTGCAACCCTATACATTAAACACATTTAGGTGACCACGGTGGTGGTAGATAACCACCGGCTAGGGACATCTCCAGTGGTAACACGGGGTTGTCCGCACTTGAATAATATAAGTCATATATTGGATATAACAATAATTTCGTTGTTGGGGTATGAATCACTATATGTTTATTGTATATGTCAATAAGTTTATGTAACTCAGTTACTAAGGAAATATAGTTCTTTTTAGTATCCAAATTACATTTTTACACTCACCCACAGGTAGATCACTCTAAAAATATCTCAGTAGAGGGCAATAATTAAAATATCCACTAACACGAATATTTAATTATATAAATTTATATAACCACTAGCGCCCCTCATACACCAAACAACTAATCCTTACCCCATCTGTTGGACTCCCTTACGAGCGGAGTCGATAGTGCAAGCAGAAATGTTCCTGGGGGAAGACACAAGGTATTGCGAAACATGTCGGGCAGGTTATGTTGATACCATTACATCCTATTGATTCCCATGCACGGGTGTTAATTTAGTTTTTTTTATTAACCGATTCCCATGCACGGGTGTTAATTTAGTTTTTTTAAATTTAACCGTTTTTTTTAACATTTTATTTTTAATGTGTATGTTTTTTATTACCCCTCTTTTTTTCTTCTGTCAATAAGAAAAAAAGTCTCCTTTTTGCACATCATTGTGACCTTATGGATTATACCTTAGGTCTTTTTTATTTCAATAAAACATTCCCCTGTTTATAAGCAATACTTCACTATTGGGGCTCGTTTTTTTCTTTTTTTTCAATCTTCACTCATGGCCGAGGGGCCTGAGTGCTGATTTTTTCTGCAGGTGCCATTCCGGAGGGTCCCCTAGTTATTATATTTCCTTGTGGGGAGTATCCTCGATGCCGGCGTACATAGACGGTGTAGGACCTCTGTGATTGGCTACCTGCCGTGTCCATCAACTTCGGCCCGCCCGTGTGTACCAGTCGGGAGATCCCTGAGGCCAGTAACTGAGTTCCGGATCGCATTCGTTCCCCTGGGGGGGAAAGAGAGGAACATCCTGTATCCCTGCAGAGGATCATTTCTGCTTGCACTATCGACTCCGCTCGTAAGGGAGTCCAACAGATGGGGTAAGGAGCCTCACTCACCTTCATTATACTGAGAACCTGTCTTGTTGAGAACAACATTCATTTTTCAAAAGGAATTCATGTTTGAACATTATTTTTTGATTTAGATTTTATCCTTATCTTCAGGATTCTGGACTTTAGATTAGAGAAAAGACCTGCTTTTTTCTTTTTCTTTTTCTTTACCAGTAACCAGGGACTTTGTCACAGATTGTTTCTTTGCATTTTTTAGTTGCAATATTTTGGGGTTACGTGTGGGGGTTATGTGTATAACAGATATATGTGTTTAATGTGTCACATGCAACTTTCTTATTTAGCTGTGCTATTCAGCTGATTAATTGCACTTGGTGTCTCCCACCTGGGGATTTATTCACTTCACTAGGAGGGGTCATCACATTATGATCCCTTAGCGCAGCATTTTGTATTTTATATTTTTATGTGAGTAGATTTCTATGATTTTTAGTCCAATAAATATTTGATACAGAAAGCACTAGATTGGCTGTATTTTATTCCCATCTCTACATGTGTATCTGCTCATTTGGATGTTGACACATCCTTAAAGGGAACCACTGCTTGTTGTGACCTGATTGAAAATGAAGATGTCATAACATTGAGGTGAGCAGCTAGTGGAGCACGCGTGGTGGTAGACACAGAATACCGAATACTGCAAGCATTGACACTTGGTGGTGGATTATTAAAAAATTCCCAAATGGATTCATTGTCTCTTATTATTATTTTATTTTATTTGTATTTGTCACTTCACAATTACAGTATCTCACAAAAGTGAGTACACCCCTCACATTTTTGTAAATATTTTATTATATCTTTTAATGTGACAACACTTAAGAAATGACACTTTGCTACAATGTAAAGTAGTGAGTGTACAGCTTGTGTAACAATGTAAATTTGCTGTCAGCTCAAAATAACTCAACACAGCCATTAATGTCTAAACAGCTGGCAACAAAAGTGAGTACACCCCTAAGTGAAAATGTCAAAATTGGGCCCAAAGTGTCAAAATTTTGTATGGCCACCATTATTTTCCAGCACTGCCTTAACCCTCTTGGGCATGGAGTTCACCAGAGCTTTACAGGTTGCCACTGGAGTCCTCTTCCACTCCTCCATGACGGCATCACAGAGCTGGTGGATGTTAGAGACCCTGTGCTCCTCCACCTTCCGTTTGAGGATGCCCCACAGATACTCAATAGGGTTTAGTTCTGGAGACATGCTTGGCCAGTCCATCACTTTTACCCTCAGCTTCTTTAGCAAGGCAGTGGCAGTCGACCATGGCGAGGCCTGTTCTGAGTGGAACCTGTCCTGTTTAACCGCTGTATGGTCCTGGCCACCGTGCTGCAGCTCAGTTTCACTCGGGGGGCGTTTGCTTATTCCCAGCAAATTTCCATGCAGCTCCCGCTGATTGGACGCTTACTCGTCCCCACACCCTATTTAAACGGTCATGTGACATCGTTTCCCACAAATAGAGCTTTCTTTTGGTGGTATTTGATCACATCTGCAGTTTTTATTGTAGCGGCCATAACCCTCAGAGGGGCGGCCTTGACTTTTGGACTTACCGGTTACCTCCGATTGGCTTGTCGATGAATATCCAGGGGTTCCCAGGGTTAGTACCCAAAAACTTTGGATGCTGACACAATAAAAGTCCTTTTGAAGGTTTTTATTCTTACAGTGGTAACATCCAACAAAACACAGTCTCAAATAGGAATAAAGGGTGAAGAAACTCAGGCACCTTGAACTGCTGACATCCACAAATGTCCTTAATAAAACCCAGAGAGTAGCCACTCGCAGCTGGGTACTTCAAAGTCAGATATGCCTCAAGCCAGAGGTATAGCAGCTGACAATGTGATCCGGAAACTTAGTAAAAGTCTCTGACACAGAATGAACTTGCAACCGAAGGTGAAAAGGAACCTTTTCCACAGTACCTGGAACTTTCTCTGTCTCCTTGGCAGTACTGCAGAAGTGTGGATTCTTTAGCATCCATACAACTCAGCAACCAAGCTCCTCTTGAGATGCCAGCTTGTTGGCCCTCCTCCGAAGAGTCCTCCCCGGTCACTTACACGAGGGACAGGTCCTTGCCCCAGACCATGCGGGTCTGTGGGGCTAGTCAAACTGACCATGTTTGTGGGACGGCTGATGCTCCCAGGCCCGGGACCCCTCGGGGGGCTACCCCGGTCCAGAACCAGGAAACAGGACTGCCACGAACCCCGCACACGTGACTCCAGCACCTTAAGTACCCTTCCCCAGACTACCCAGCGGGGCCAGAGGCACCCACTGATTGGCTCCAGGGAAGACTGATACCTAAGACGTCCAACCAGGCCTGGTTCTAGACCTGTCATGTGTACCTCACTGCACCCATGACTGGGCAGAACCCTAGTACAGCCCAGCCAAACTGATGCCAAAGTTAACCTGCACAATTAACCCTCAGAAACCCATTACTGTTCTGAGGGAAAAAAAATAATTTCAACATATAGTGCACACTTGTGAAAGTGTGACCGCTACATTATTTTTTGCATTATAAACCAAAAAAGACAGACAATTTTGAAAAAAAAAAAAAAAATGTTTTTACTTTTTGCTAGTAATCGCAGTGATCACCGATTTTTAGTGGGTCTGCGACTTTGCGGCGGACAGATCGGACACTTTTGACACTTTTTTGGGACCACTGACATTTATACAGCGATCAGTGCTATAAAAAATTTACTGATTACTGTGTAAATGTCACTGGCAGGGAAGGGACACTAGGGGGGGATCAAGGGGTTAAATGTGTTCCTGGGAGGTATTTCTAACTGTGGGGGGATGGGATGGGACTGACTGGAGGAGGAGAGAGATTGCTGTTCCTGATCACTAGGAACAGAAGATCTCTCTCTCCTCCCCTGTCAGAACGGGGATCTGTCTGTTTACATTGACAGATCCCCGTTCTGGCTTTCTGTGGAGCGATCGCGGGTGGCCGGCTGACATTGTGTCCACGCTCACGTCGCTCCGCGGGCACGCGCGCCCCCCACAGTGGCCGACATACACCTACGGACATTTGCGCACCTGTGACAACCTGCCACCGTATAATGACAGCGGCTGGTTGGCAACAGGTTAAAGAAAGCTTGCAAAAAAATTTGATTTTTAGGCAACAAAAACATTAGTATTAAAATCAACAATTTTATTGGAAAATTATTTAAAAAATCAAAAAAAATAACAATTTCAGCTTCTAATATTATATGACTGTACTAGACCCAATACATACTATTAAATCAAAACCACCCCACAAATTTATGTTTCAAGATAACAACAGTCAAATTTTGACAGCTTTTCATTTTGAAATCCAACATGGTTCTTTAAACTCTTCTTCAGGGAGAGAGGCGGTTGAATTGAGATGGAAATACAATTGTTCATGACTATTGAATACTTGTTGTTACTTGTTGAAAGTTATATAGGCTTATGTTTCCACTCCTCCAGGTACAGAACTGATTATATATTTGGTAAATCTCAGGTTTATCTTGCTGGAGTAATTACCTCCTAAGGGTCTTTGGTTTCAGGATTTTATGCCTGATATCCAGAGCATATTTGGTGATCTACTCCCACACCCTGATATTCTTGTGGGATACCCCTAACTTTGGCATACTTTTGAGCCAATTTTATTAATTCTACTTGATATTTGGGTAAGAACGCGTATATATATATATATTGAATATGATAATGGCTATTCTGTTTAATCGTTGCGAGGTATCTGTTTATAATTGATTATTATTATGTTTTAGACCATAGATCTTAGTTGGGCTCTCCAAAGTATTATCATGTGACCTGGATGGTTTTGTGGAGTCATCTAGTATAGAATCCACTGATATGAGGTAGGGATGAGCGAAACTGAGAGTTTGTATCTCCTTGAAATTTCAGCAAAGTTGTGAGATTTGTCCAAAATATTTTACATTTTGTGAAATGTGTTCAATGGGAAAGGTGATTTTAGCGTACAAAAAAAGTCTCCTATATGCCAGTCTAAAGATGTTCCTAATCTACCATTTACCATTTGCCCCTTTTTTCAGGGACAGTTCCCATTGCAAGGGGTCTTTTTCTGGGAAATGTGCATCTTTGGGTTCTTCCCTGGGAGCCGGACACACCATTGTAGCCATGGTTAGAAGTGGACATGGACATGGTCAGTAGGGTTTCCCCAAATATCATTTTGAAAATCTAGTAAACTTACTGTAAGTAGCCAGTATTCCGAAGAAGTATAATGTTGCCACCTTATGAAAAATGTCTTTGTTAGATGTTAGTGAAATTAGATATCTGGTGTATTAAATAAGGTATTTTTGCTATTGTGTTTCAAGTTTTGCTTTACTGTGAAATATTTTTCAAGTTAGTAAAATATGACGTGATGTATTGCACAAGGGAACTTCCCTTGCATTTCAGGTTCTGTTCTATTTAAAAGTAAAAGAATTTGTGTTAATATTATTGGCATGAGAAATGATGTCCTAACCAGCTAACAAATAGGGGCAGAACAGAAATAATAATCTATACCTCTCGCCCTGCCCTGTTCATTTTCATCTCTGTAACAGCTGGCTATAAAAAGAAGATGAGAAGGGAAATTAATACAGATGCTGATGATCCATTCAAGGCACAGAATGTCACTCATAAGATCTACCACTCTTCTGCTTCTATGTGCCATTGCCACATTGGTTAATGCACAGTCTGCCTGCCCTGAAATAGGTGGCATTGCTATCAGTACCAGTGGCTATACAGTGAATGTCTCAGCAAGTAGTATTACCAGTGACCTTGTTTACACAGGTAAGTGATACTTCATTGATTTTTTGTTCTTCAAATCTTACGTTAGCAAATGTCCATTGTTGGATTTTTTAAATGTAATAAATCATATTTATTATACAGGATTTATATAGCACCAACAGTTTGCTCAGGGCTTTACAATATGAAAGGGGCGGTAAAATTACAATACGGTGCAATACAGAAGGGATAGGAGGGCTCTGCTCTTGGAGTTTACAAACTAAAGGAAGGGGGTGGTGGTACAAAAGGTAATAACTGCGGGTGATGATCTGATGGAGGTGACTCAAGTACAGTTCTTAGGTGGACCTGGGGAAGGCTTCTCTGAATAAATGAGTTTTCAAAGATCGCAGAAAGGCGGACAGGGTGGGAGCAAACCCAGAAAACCTG
Organism: Lithobates sylvaticus; assembly: GCA_028564925.1. Taxonomy (NCBI): domain Eukaryota; kingdom Metazoa; phylum Chordata; class Amphibia; order Anura; family Ranidae; genus Lithobates; species Lithobates sylvaticus. The sequence continues at coordinate 156,317,480 of CM053035.1, read as the reverse complement.
TACTTGAAGAAATATAATGGCTGCCTTTGGTGACATCCCCCTTGGTCAGTGATGGCAAACCTTGGCACCCCAGATGTTTTGGAACATATTTCCCATGATTCTCAACTACACTGAAGAGTACATGAGCATCATGGAAAAAGTGGATCCAAAACATCTGGAGTGCCAAGGTTCGCCATCACTGCCCTAGTCTGTGTCTGGCTATGTAATAGGTTACTAATCAGGATTGCTTACAAAGTCAGAACTCCTTTTCTGAATAACTGATGTTGGTCATTGCCTCAAACTTTTGAACCCTTTGTTTTCTATGTGCCCTTGTAGTAACTGGTATTGATCAGGTCCAGAAAAATGTCAGTCACTTCAAATAGCATAAGCAGGCCCTAAAGCTACCCATGCATATAGATTCTTTTCATTCAGCCCACAGGTTGAAATGGATCTTTGGATGGAAATATATTCTAGATGACCCTGCTTGTGATATTGCTTGAATAGAAATGCTTGTTAAAATTGCATCCCACATAGAACATTACAGAAAGGTCATTTATTAAAAGGTCAAAGTCTGACATATAATCTTGGGTCCTTAGTGCATTGATTGCATATATTAAAATAACTTCACAGCATGCACTGTATATTTGTTAACAAAGCCTCGGGGGCAAAACATTTTTTAGAACCGTTTGTTAAAACTGCATTCTATAGATACAGGCAGTCCCCATGTTACACACAAGATAGATTCTGTAAGTTTGTTCTTAAGTTAAATTTGTATGTAAGTTGGAACAGGTAAATTTTTTAAGTATAACTAACTTTTTTGGATAGCATAGGGAAGAGTTAACACCCCTGTAACATTCGTTTTGCTGTCTGTACCCCTATTCAGAAGATTTCACCTCACTTTCTGTCCCTGTGACAATTAAAAATTTTGGGTTGTTGTGGAAACAAGGAATGGTGATAAAGCTTCAGTGGAGACACTTTTTCCCATGATAACGCTTACAGGAGTGAATTCTCCTTCCTAAGAGTAGACTTTCTCTCACTTCCTGTTGTCTCCATGTTTGTAAGTACGAGTTGTACGTAAGTCGGATGTTTGTAACTCAGGGATTGCCTGTAACAAAAAGACCATGTGCTAGCAAAGAAAGTATGGCACATAGATTTCAGTCCAATTTGTTATATTGGATAACAAAATATGCATTACTGCAAAGCTCGTTTATGGATGAAGTGCTATAATTTACTTAATTATATTATAATTATAATTAATTATAAGACCCCTTTCACACTGTGCCGCCCCGGGTGTCAGCGGTAAAGCAGAATTTTTAGCGCTGCTTTACTGTCGTTTTAGCGGAGCTATTCAGCCGCTAGCATCCGAAAAGGGGTTAAATCTGCCCGCAAAATTCAGCCGCATCAGCGTTTTGCCGGTGGTATAGCAGCGCTGCCCCATTGATTTCAATGGGGAGGAGCGGTAAATTCACTACTCCTTCACTGATCCAAAGAAGCTGCTGGCAGGACTTTTTCTGACGCCCTGCCAGCGCACCATTCCAGTGTGATACGCCGCTCAGTCATCTAGGACCTGTCACATGCCCCAGATGACTGACTGCGCTGAGGGGAAGTGATGTCAGTGCCCAGGCACTGAAGGAGGCAGACTACAAGGGACCCCCTAGTAACAGGCATTTAGAGGTGAGTAAAATGTTTTTTTTTCTCCAATCATTTTTTATTTTTATTTTTTTATGAATTTTGAGCTATTTTTTTTTTTTGGTGGTGGACACACCACTTTAAGCCAATAGTGGACTTTTAAAAGAAAACATAATGGATCATCCTGTGATCTTATGGAGTGCTATTGTAGTTTCTCAAGCAAAGCAGAGTTCTGAAATGTCACAGGAACATCCAGTTTTTTTTTCTTTATTATATAAAAAGGTATAATAATATGTAATTCTATTAGGAGCATTGGACTGCTCTAAAGATGGGTATGGGAATGAAGACCACCTGGTACCATTACCTGGCATCAGGGTAATAAAGACTGCAGCACATAGTGAGAAGAAGCCATCCTGTTGCAACTGAAATTGGGATTTGTACTGATCTTACATATACACATTTATGTTCAAACATGTAAGAGTGGTCCACATCTCACATCGGTGTCTGAGCTGATGACAAAATCATAATAATCTTTTGCATATACAGTATTATAACATATGTATAAATCTGACTAAGAATGTTTTCTTTGTGCTTCATCCACAGTACATTTTACATCATCTAACAGCACAAATGGCACAGTGCTCTTACAAGTTCTATCAAACAATACCCCTGTGGGCAACTGGTCATCATTACCAAATGGCTTTGTAACTTGTACTGGAGGCATTTGGGGTAATTTCTCATCGAATGACACCTCATTTACAGCAAATTGGACATCACCAACATTGCTAAACTCTGCTTCCATCAAATTTAGGTAAGTTATTTGTAGTAATTATTGTTTCCCACAAAAAGTACAGTTTACATTTCATAGTTGCATAAGTCATACTATTGTGAGCTACATTCAGATGTGTTTACTGCACTTTGCAAGCTGTTATTTATCCCTTTAGAGGTACTTTAGTATTGCCATATTGTGGCAGCCTGGATATACGCATTACTAGTTCCTGTTGAGAATATCAGAGGGATTTCATACAGCACTTCTGAAATGCTAGTCTTTGGTTGGTGGATGTAGGGTTGCCAATCATTGTATTTGAAATAAAGACCAAGGTTAGGTGATTGTGTGCAATAGGCGCAAAGCCTAAAAAGCTGTTCTGTCGAGCCGAAAAAGAGAGAAGCCACATCAAATATTTTTATTTTTGTAGGTTTATTAACAACTACACCATAGAATACAACTACACCATTTTACTGAAATAATGAATAACGTTGATAATGTAGGTTACATGTGCCCTTTCTCTAATTGCTATAAAAGATAACAACGACTTCTAGTCCCACCAGCCTATACAGGGCAGTCATCAGCATAAATAGGGGCTGAAAAAGGGGACAGTATATTATAAAAATGAAGGCTTTAATCAGCGTCAACATTTTCACCACCAGTTATTTACATCAGTAGGGTTTATTCAGTAACAATAACGGTCAGCAATCAATAGTGACCAATCAGAATTAATCTTATAGTGAGCTTTGTTCTCTGTTCAGTAAAGAGAGTGCTCATTGTTGGGGTTACTCGGTTGTGCACTTTAACTGTTAAATTTACTGCAAAACTGAATAGGCAGAAAGATGTTGGAATCGAATTAGTCTATTAGAAAGTGTAGCATAACAAAATGTAGGTACTGCAGAGGGTACCTATGGCTAAAGCCCCATACACACGGTAGGATTTTCCCATGGATTCTGTCCTATCGGACAATGTTGTCGAAAAATCCGACCGTGTGTAGGCACCATCGGACAGTGTACGTCGGATTGTCCGACGGACAAAGTCCTATCTCCTGCTGGATAGATTTTTCGACAACAAAGTCCGATCACACCAAATCCGATCGTGTGTATCGAATTCCTGACGGACAAAGTGCCACGCATGCTCAGATCACATTACAAGACCAAAGCTATTGGCTACTAGCCTCTACGTAGTCCCGTCGTACGCAACAAATGTCACCACGTTCAGAATGATCGGATTTTCCGACAACTTTGTCCGACCGTGTGTATGCAAAACCAACATCGGACAAAGTACGACGGACAGGATCCGACGGACCTGGTCCTCGGATAATCCGCGCGTGTGTATGGGGCTATAGACTGAGGCTCTGTTAATAAGAAAGACTGTAGAATAAGTTGATGTCAAATAAATTAATTGACAACAATTAGAAATACAAATGTGGTAGGGAGCTGTGGTTAAAGATTTTCAAGGATATGCAGCAAGTGTTAATTGAAGTGCAACTAGATATTCCAGGAAATGGATGCCTGAAAACCTTCAAAGAACAAAAAGCCAATTGTTAAACTGATTTAGACTTTTTTCTTGTAATCAATCCTGTCCTGGGGTTGTCTGTTCATTCCAGTACAAGCATGCAAGCCTCTACACCTATGAGGGGAATGAACATTCAGTAAAATAATAATTTGCTCTAATGTATGTGGCCAGCTGATCAACTAAATAATTTATGGATTTGGGGTTCTTCATTTACATGTAAGAGGGGGTTTACTTTTGGGAATCTCCGGCTGCACTGAATGTACTCTCATACAGCACACTGGCTGAAGAGCAAGCCAGATACTCTCGATGTGGAGACTTCCCCAACATCTGAATAAACTGATCAGCACTGCCGACTATAATCAGCGGCACTGATCGAGTGGCAATAATGCAATAGGACAGTTGTACAGAAGTATATTGGTAGATTGTCTTCTGAACAACCACCCTGCCCATACATGGATCAAAATTCAGCTGGTCCCTGCTGAACTGGACGAATTTTGAGCCATGTGTGGCTGGCTTAAACGGTTATGGTCATCTACAAAAACAATATGCCCATTCAGTACAAAGCACCAGGTTTGCTTTAAGCCATCACTCCTCTCCAGTATATGCTTACTTTTCCTATATGCCCCTGCCAATCCGTTCACAGCCATAAGCTAAAGGAAATATCTAGTATTTCTGGGTATAAAGAAGCATTTGACTCCTTCTATGCAACAGAGCTGGGGACCAGCACTACCCCCACAGGGGCATCTGCTTTTAACTGGCTTTACCCCAAACAGTACAGAGGCCCCCATCCACCCAACAGTCCATTCATTCTGGCTCCTATAAACTGTCTAGGGTTGTCTTTTTTTTGCGATTTATTGCTTGTGAATCTTGTAACAGGAGAGGGGTTGGGAAAATTGGACACCCCAAAAACAGTTAGAAATTGTCTGAGAGAAGACAATCTTTTCCTTAAGCAATGGTGAATACTGGACAGTTTAGGGCCTCACAGCTGGGGACGATGAGACAAGTCTTTTTGGCATCTGGCTACCCTGCACCACTGCACAGCTATTGGTACCTATAGCAATCTCAGGAACACTGCACAGTACAAAGGGATGTTTCTCTAAGCTTCTCTAAGCTTACAGTCCGGGACATTGCTGAGGAAGGGGAATGGCCAGTCTGAGCCCCTGTGAGAGCAGTCTCAGTCCAAGCTACAGGGGTTGAAAAAAAATATGGAAACACTACGCGATTTGCAGATGTGAAAGTGACATGTTTCACACTGAAAGCGGAAGTGATGTAACATTCTTTTGCTTCTGCTGTGTGATGAAACATCTAACAGGTGGGAAGACTCACTTTCAGCATTTACTGTGTGCACTACTAGTAATACAGAGTCATGTCCGAGCTTACTAAGTTTCAAAGAGGGCAAGTTCTTGGTGCCTGCTTAGCTGGTGCTTCTATGATTGAAGTTGTTCATTTATTTGTGGTGTCACAAGGCACAGTATCAAAGATTATGATGGCATAAACAGTTTCTGGAAAACCATCGTCTGATAAGCACGGTTGACATAGTCAGCTGACTAAAAGAGATAAAAGGGCATTGTGCAGGATTTTGATCCATATTTCTACCTCTGAATCCTATATATCCCAAAGCTCACAGTCACCAGGAATCAATTCAGGGTCATTACTCACTCCAGGACAGCTGTGAACCTTCCAGCTTCCTCCGGACACAATCCAATGAGTGGGACAGTCATGCTCTAGATCAGATCCCTTTGGTCCTGCAGTTAGTTTCAGATCACTTCCAGGTCCAATCTCTGCCACTGCTGAGACCTCAAAGAACACCAACACAGTCCACAGGCTTCCTTGGGGGCAATAGCCCTCGAGATTTGGAACTCTCCTTACTGGGGAAAGACACCCTCTCCAGGGTTCCAAACTATTTAAGAGCTCCCAGCCACCATCTGGATGCACTTTCCCAGGGATTGGCTATGCTCTGAATAATATTTTCCCTTCCTAAGCTCCAGAAACTTCTTATAGATGCAGGGGGAAGCAAATAAACTCCCAGCCTGTGAAATCCTGAACAGACCAGGATAAACAATCATTGCTCCCTTGATTGCAGAAGGAGCCAACAATTAAATGTAGCTAGCATCCTACGCTGGGGGAGGGGGTGCTACACAAGGCAGAAGTAATAGTAATTCAGAGGAAGCTGTATTTTTATAATTTGACTTTACTGACTAGTAATAACATATTTTTTTATCTTTCAGTGCTTTAATCAATGACACAAATGGAGCATTTCAAGTATACACAAATGTGCCAGTTGGTAAGTTTCCTATTTTAGTTATTTACAATTGTATTTGGGGGTATGTACAGTATAAAACAAGGCTTGGGTGGCAAGGAAAAATCCCTGGGTTGTTAAATGTGTCTGAAACCTGGGTGAGAGATCTTTTGACATATGTCTTTATCTTTCAAAATTGAAAACACTCCCAGGCTCTGACCCAGCCTATCAATACTTTATAAATCTTGCTTACTTATGGAAAGTCTTATCTTATTCACAATAACAAAATGAAGGAGACCCAGGTATGCAAACTGGGGCATGTATAACATGCAGGAACCTAAAGATGATTGCAACAAAACAGTCCTATCATGGCTGAGTCCCAGATTGTCCTGATAGGCACATCTCCAGAACTTTCTGATAGTGTTGAAGCTGGCCAACCACCTCTTCTTACCTCCGTCACATTCCTATTGATCTGTAGAGTTGCATGTGAAGGACCTGATGCCCTCCATTTCCCTCCTGCAGCCGCTAAATGTCTGCAGGAGGGAGAGGAGGAGAAACCGGAATTCAGCAGCTACATGTCGGTTCCTCTACATGTCGCTGCCTCCACTGCTCTTCTATCCAGGTGTACAGGGAAGCCGCATGGGCCCCCTGGAGCATGAAGCTGGGTGAAGCTGGGTCGCAATGGCGACCCCTGTACTTATGATCCTTGTATAATGTGTGTTGAGCTTTACAGACTTCTAGAGACACTTTTCCTGTTTTCAATACTACAGCTTTGCTCCACAAAGGCTGTTATGTGATTACTCAGCCCCTGCACACACTGCCAAATGAATGATCTATACAAGAAAGTAAGATACAAAATGATCTATCTGCAGAGGAAGACACTGGCTATGTATTCAGTGAGGACGGTGCTCACTGATAATGTCTGCATGTAATTGTAGAGGTGGGTGGGAGGAGGAGGACAGGTAGATGGTCTGTTTTAACCACTTGCTCACCAGAAGGTTTTACTTCCCCTTCATGGTCAGGCCATTTTTTGCTATTGAGGACTGTGCTACTTTAACTGGTAATTGCGCAGCCATGTAACACTGTACACAGATAAAATCATTGGCTGATATCAGCTGCCAAACTTGTGCTGTGTCCAATTACAGCACGGGCCTGCAGGGGGCGCACACATGCATGCCACAAACCTGAAAGGAAGGCCGCAGTGTGCAGGTACATCGTCCGGCCTGGAGCTGCTGCCCGCTCACAGTACAACTACAGTGGGTGGGGGGTAAACGGTTAGTGAAGTCAGCTGCTGAAGTACTTCCTTCGGTTTTCAGGTTCCAAATGCCTGCCCTAGTATATAAAGAAAGCTTTTTTATTTCTGCAACAGATGTACATTAATAGTATATTGGAAAAAAGGGCCTCTGGAACAACATAGCTCTTAGACATGTGCACGTTTTCGTCTGAAAAATGTATTAATTTATTTACTCCCGAAATTTGTTTTTATTTATTTCGTTTTGTTAAAAAATGCATTCGTCCTAAAATCCGAAATAATTAAGGTCAAATCTGTCATTGAAGGCTTATGGTGTCTGTCGATTGTCCTAAGAAGACTCAACGGAGCAGCTAAACTGTACAACGCCGCAATCGTACATTTCCGGTCGAATGTTCTGCCTACGAGCTAAAGTGGAATTCTAATGCTGTATGACACTAGTAATAATTATATTTATTAATTATTATTACTAGTCAACCAACATTAGAATTCTTCTATAGCCTATGGGCGGAGCATTTGACCATAAATGTCCGCTTGCGCTGACTGCTTCGTCAAATCTTTTCTTTCTATGTCGAATAATCTTGGACTAATAGAGTTAGGTTAGGCACATTCGACCCTTTTTGCTATTGTCTCTATAATGTTGAATCTTTTCTCTCTATGTCAAATCTTTTCTCTCTATGTCAAATCTTTTCTCTCTATGTAGAATAATCTTGGACTAATAGAGCTAAGGTTAGGCACATCCAACCACAGGTTCGATGGACACAGATCGCTATTGTCAACGTCATGTCGAATCTCCTATCTATATCGAACTGTTGTCACAACGAAAATGAAAAAAAAGCATTTGTTTATGTCGGATCTTTCGGTTTTCGGATCCTGCACGTTCGTTATCATTTGTTAAAACAATAACAAAAATACCAAAAATTCGGACGAAAACGAATGCACATGTCTAATAGCTCTACAAATTACAAGGTAGAACATCTCAAGCTTACAATAAGAGGTGAGGAGAGATCATCCAACTGGGAGTTTCTTAAGCCTCGTACACACGGTCGGATATTCCGATGGAAAAAGTCTGATCGGATTATGTTGTCGGAAAATCCGATCATGTATGGGCTCTAGCGGGCTTTTGATAAATTTGAGAGCAGGATCTAAAATTTTCCGACAACAAAATCTGATCGCACTTTTTTTCGATCGTGTGTAGAAAATTCAGACGCACAAAGTGCCACGCATGCTCAGAAGAAATTTGGAGACGAAAGCTATTGGCTACTGCCCTGTGCGTAGTCCCGTCCTATGTTTTTTACGTCACCTCGTTCGAAATGATTGGATTTTCAGACAACTTTGTCCGACCGTGTGTGTGCAACACAAGTTTCGGACAAAATCCGCCGGATTTTGTGGTCGGAATTTCCGACCATGTGTATGGGGCATTAGACTTTTTTTTTATTTAAGCATTAGAGATAAGTTGCATCCTAAAGAAATCCAATTAGGCTTTCACTAACTTATACAAAATATAGAGAACACAGTATGCTTTTTGTTTACATAAAGCCTAATCCATCTTGAACCCTGCATACAGTATATGCAAATGAAATGGTCCTCCAGATTGTTGGCCTAATGCAGATGTCAGGTAAGAGATTCTTTAGCACCATAACGGAACGCACCCAACTCCAAAATGCTGTGTGGAACAACACTGCAGTTCTATGATATCTTCATGTGTGAAAATGTAAGCAAGAAATTGAATGAGTTAAGTGACTTCAATCCAAATAATTGATCTAAAGAGGAGTTAAACCCTTCTATTCTTTACAGCCAAGGAAGCTGCCATCTTAGTTTTAGATCTGCAGTTGCCATCAACTATGACACCAGCCATTTGTGGGCATGAATGTTCAGTTCAGAGCTGACATAATTACATTGGCAATCCTGACAGTTATCTCATTGTTAACTTTAGGGAACAGTTAAATCGGTTTATTTTGGCTTTAATACTTTTTGTACTGAAATGTAATATATTTAAATATTAGCTAACTAAAAGTAATTCATTTTCACCATGAAGTAAATTCACTTTTTCTCTGTTTCAGCTGCTTTAACATCTACGGCTTCTACCAATACAAATACCGTAACTGCCACAATGACCACAAGTTCCACAAACACCACAAGTTTCATAACTACCAGAAATTCCACAAGTACCCCAAGTACCTCAAATACCACAAGTTCCACAAACACCACAAGTTTCATAAGTACCACAAATTCCACAAGTACCCCAAGTACCTCAAATACCACAAGTTCCACAAACACTACAAGTTTCATAAGTACCACAAATTCCACAAGTACCCCAAGTACCTCAAATACCACAAGTTTCATAAGTACCACAAATTCCACAAGTACCCCAAGTACCTCAAATACCACAAGTTCCACAAACACTACAAGTTCTACAAGTACCGCAAGTACCTCAAATACCACAAGTTCAACAAACACTACAAGATTTACTAGTACCCCAAGTTCCACAAACACCACAACAAGTACCGCAAGTTCCACAAACACCACAACAAGTACCGCAAGTTCCACAAATCTTGCAAATTCCACAAATACCGCAAATGGCACAACCGCCACAACTGTTACTACCAAGACTGCTACAACAAGTGGAGGACCAGCAAATCATCTAGCACCTATGTTTTTCACTTTGATGGAAACGCTCTTTTTCCTTGTAGTCACCAGCAAATGTCTAACCTAAATCAGAACTGAAAACAAACCAATGATTTTTAGGCTATATTCAAATTACAATCCAAACCACAGGATCTTGTTGGCAGCAAGATCATGCCTTTTAAGTTGTCCAACCTCTCTGCTCATGTAACATGTTGTGTAACGTGTTCATGCATACGATGTTAATACAGCCTATTGGTTGCTAGGACACAAGCAGCATTAGCTGCCTGGCAGCCGTTGGTGCTAGGATGCAGACAGCTATTGTCGCCTAGTGGGATCCTTTGCTAGGACTCTGCTCTTGTACACCAATAGAGTACAGTTGAGCTATATGGATGTACACATTAGCACAAAATACATTCCATACACAGAAATGTGCAGATGCAGATTTTTCTATTTCGATTTTATGGATTTGAACGAAGTGTAAGTTTACTGATCTTGGCACAGCTGTGTGCATGGAGCCATAGCAAACCATGCATTGGACTTCAGATCCATAAACAAAAATAGAAAAACTATGTTTTTGCGGCCATGTGCATTATCTCCAACTAATAGACTGTATATATTCCCAATTTATCTAAAGAGTGAGCCTAATGTCCTCAGATGTCCAAGAACATTTGGATTTATATTGTGTTCATGAAGTAAAGGTGCAATCCAATAATATGTAAAAATTAAGCCTTGAGATACCTCCCTACCCGTCAAGGCTTATGTAACATAGTAACATAGTTAGCTAGGCTGAAAAAAGACACAAGTCCATCCAGTTCAACCATAAAAATAAAAGAAATAATAAATAAAAATAAAATATATCGTACAATCCAATAAACCCCATTCTATACCCACAGTTGATCCAGAGGAAGGCAAAAAAAACCCCCAAAAGAGCATGCTCCAATCTGCTACAGCAGGGGAAAAAAAAATCCCTTCCTGATCCCCCTAGAGGCAATCGGATTTTCCCTGGATCAACTTTACCTATAAATGTCAGTACCCAGTTATATTATGTACATTTAGGAAAGTATCCAGGCCTTTCTTAAAGCAATCTACTGAGTTAGCCAGAACCACCTCTGGAGGGAGTCTATTCCATATTTTCACAGCTCTTACTGTGAAGAAACCTTTCCGTATTTGGAGATGAAATCTCTTTTCCTCTAGACGTAAAGAGTGCCCTTTATGTCTTTCATACAGGTGTTGCAATACATCCGGACACCTTTCCCTAGCAATATCATGTACTAATCTAAATGTAAACTTCTGAGAAAGCTTCTCTTTCTCTCTTTGAAAGTGTTGTGAAGTATTCCTAAAGCTTATTTCCAAGGACAACAAAAACCTTTCCTTGCATTGGGGCTGCACTATACTGCACAGACTAAATACTTGTTAAAGTCTGAGGTGCTGAGCAGCTTTACTTACCTGATACTCTGCACCCTCCAGTCCAATGAAGGGCATGTGACCGCTGGAACGCTGGTCTTACAGCCTGGAGGGTTTGAATCCAAACCATTGCACTACCTGCACACTACAGTTATTTTATTTTACTCTATTTATTACAGATACTTATATAGGGCTGTGAATTTACGCAGCAATTTACATTCACATCAGTCACTGCCCTCAAGGAACTTACCATCTAAAGTGTTCAATTGGCTCCTGTCTAAATTGACCCTAGTATGTATGAATGTACGTTAGGGACCTAAGGCTAAGTATAGCTTATTTTTTTTACTGAGCTAAAATACAGCCCATTAATTGTAATGTGCCTATGCGCACAGGCACGTAAATAAGCGTCGTGCATTCTTCAGTAAAAAAAATAAAAAATAGTAAAATCTGCCTTTTTGTCTGTAAATACACCCAAGCCTGTAATGTGTAGACTTTTATTTTTACTTGATCCTTTATAATATATAGTAATAACTATGTATATATATTTTTTTATTAATTAGTGGGAAACTGGATTTTTTTCCAGATATGAACACTTAACGATTTTACACGAAATAATAAAAAACTAAAATAAAACTTTGCACTTTATATTGTTTTTTTTGTTTTTTGTTTTTTGTTTTGTTTTATACAATCCTGCTTTTTATTATGCACAATATTTAAAGTACCATAAAACTAACTTTAAAGCTGAACTCCAGACAAACATAAAAACATAATTTAATGCAGTTATTAAAAAAATCATTAAAATTAATTTTTAAATGCAACTCATATAAGTACATCATTTTGACCTGGCATAAGTCTCTTATAATCCCCTGTGCAGCAGTACTCAGACTGGGAGTGAGAGGGCAAGTACTAAGAGACATTCTGTTGTGCTGCAATGCATTTGAGCTGACAAAAACATTCTAACAAGAGGAGAGCAGAGTGCATTGAGAGATACTACTGCTGTGCATTCATTATCCAACCACAGGCTGGGGGCAGGCAATTGACTGGGATGTATTGTTGCAGCAGACAAAAGTTAGGTCACTAACCTGACACTTATGTTTGGTAGGGCTTTGTATATCTCGGAAATAAGGAAATAAAGAGTTATCAATCCTTTTGAAGGTAAAGGTGCTCTAGATAATGCATTTGAACATTACTTTAAAAGAGAAGTATGGCCAAATCTTTTTTGGTCATACTTCTCCTGTAGGTCACAGAAGTGCACTTACTTTTATTCTCCTGTGACCCAGAGTCAGATAATAGCAAGCTATTGCCCACTCTCAGCTGACATCACCAGAGGCTCTGGAAGGACCCCAACCATATTGTTGGGATTCACCCAGCTTCCTGATTGACAGATGGCCTGCCCTCTCTCCTGTTCCAATGAGCGCTGGAGGAACAGAGCAGAAAGTAGTGACCACCAGTCACCGCTCTCTTCTCTCAACAGTCTGAGAAATGGGTCAGCGGTCATTTGATTGCTCAGCTCTCGGCCTTAGAGCTGACATGGGACAGCTGCAGCATCATGATGAGGTGACTAAGTGTGTTTATTATAACCCCAAACATCTTCTTTAGGCTGTTTGCTTGGAATTCAGTTTGTAATACAACTACTGTACATGTATAAAAATGCTAAAAATTCTGTAATTTTTATATTTTAATAATTTTAATTTAAAAAATGTTTTTTCTGTGTTAATAAAAGATTTAAACTTTTTTTTTGGTTACTATAAGAAAATAATAATCAATGAACAACCATTGAATTTAAGATATTTACCTTGTTTTCCCTTATCAACTTCATAAGTTGAAGAAGCAGCTAAAGTAATGATTTGGCCAGAACATGTCAAATAAGAAATATATTATGTTTTGGAGCGCAACAAGGCAGTTCAAGGTGGTTTCACATATTGATAAAAAACATAAAAGCCAACTTGTTTTTTTTTTCAACGATGTTGTCAGGTCACCTGAGTCCAGGTGACAGATGCACCCCGTTGGGGTCTGGAGTGCACTGCAAGGTAGTGGACCCTACGGCTGACTGCTGCGGATGGAGCTCTAGGTGATACAGGAGAGCAGATACTCCGTAGTATCAACACAGATGACACTGGGAGCTAGATCATGAGAAGCGTGGAATCTAAAAGCCAACGGGTGTTCACCAGAGGCCAATAGTGGTGGGGATGGATTTAGCTACAGTCCGGCTCCAGGGTCACGACCCCTAGTGCCTTCCAGCTCACGCTCACGGTAGACTACAGGGGGGGTAGAGAGGAAGCAGCAGACTGCGACAACAAAGGATAGTCAGGAGATAGCCAAAAGTTGGGGGCAACAAGCAGGTAAGGATAGTCAGGAGATAGCCAAAGGTCGGGGTAACAAGCAGGTAAGAATAGTCAAGAACAAGCCAAGATCGGTAACTGGAATCAGACGTAGCACACAGAGCAAGTAGCACATGGAAGCCAAAAACACAATATTGATCAGCAAGGCTGGCTTGCATTGCACAGGTTAATATAGAGTTCCCTGATAGGGGCTGCGGTGGAGTCATTCTTTAAGGAGAGATTACTTAAGCAGCCAGGTGAGATTGGCTGGCCTCTAAAGCTGAACATATGGAGAGGTAAACTGATAGACAAACATTACTGCATATTCATGACAGTAACCCCCCCTCTTACGAGGCCTCCCCCTTCTCTGCCTGGGCCCAGGTTTAGAGGGATACTTCAGATAAAACCCCATCAACAGATGAGGCGCAACGACCTCAGATGCAGTGATCCAAGACCTCTCCTCAGAACCAAACCCTTTCCAATGCACAAGGTACTTAAGAATGACTCTACAGAGCCAGGAATCCAGAATTTGACTAACCTTGTACTCCTGATTGTCCTCAGAGACCGGGCCGCGGTAGGGAGAGGACGAGAGAACTTATTGAAGACTAAAGGTTTCAGAAGGGCAACATGGGAGGAGTTAGAGATTTTGAGGTTTTTAGGAATCTGGAGTTTGAAACAAACCGGATTCAGTTTAGAGGTTATAGTGTACAGACAATTAAATCTTGGGTCAAACTTCAGAGAAGGAACTTGGAGCTTGATGTTACTGGTGGAGAGCCAGACTATGTTCCCTGGCTGTTAAGAAGGCGGTTTACGCCTGCGGCGGTCGGCAAAGCCTTTGAATTTGTCAGCAGCTGTCCGGAGAGAATCATGAACGTCGCCCCAAATGGAATTGAAAGACTCCTGAGCCGTAGCCAAAGCTGGGATATCTGGAGAACAGGTCATGGGAAAAGGGAGTTGAGGGTGTTTTCCATAAACTGTGAAAAAGGGTGTTTTCTGAGAACTGGTATTTACATGATTGTTGTGAGAGAATTCTGCCCATGGGAGTAGAAAGGACCAATTGAGACTAAGGTGGGAAGAAAGACCTCTAACTCCTGATTAACCCTCTCAGTCCATTGAGGGTGGTAAGAAGAGGAAAAATCCAAGACAATATTGAGGGATTTGCAAAAGGCTCTCCAAAAACTCGGCGTAAATTGAACGCCCCTGTCGGAAACAATATGAGAAGGAACCCCTTGAAGGTGGAAAATTTCTCTAACAAAAATGGGAACCAAGGCAGGAGCAGAAGGAAGACCAGGAACAAAATGAGCCATCTTGGAGAACCGATCGAGTACCACCCAAATGACTGTATTATTCTCTGACAGTGGGAGATCTGTGATAAAATCCATGGCAATGTGAGACCAGGGCTCCTTAGGAATGGGCATGAGAAGACCAGCAGGAGCTTGTGTGGAGGATTTAGACTGAGCACAGACATGACAAGCCTTAATGTAGTCTTTGACATTGGAGCGGAGATTAGGCCACCAGTAGTGACGACTGATGAGCAGGAAGGATCGGAGGAACCCAGCATGACCTGTCACCTTGGAATCATGTCCCCAATAAAGGATCTTAGCTCTTAGCTCAGTGGGGACGAAGGTCTTGCCAGGAGAAATTTTTTACTCCAGGGAAGAATGGGCAACAATGTATGAGGTCGGAACAATCGGCTCAGGTTTAGGGGTGGACTCCTCGTCAAAAGTGTCTAATGACCTAGAGAGTGCATCAGCCCAACCGTTGCATGGACCAGGTTTGTAAGTAATCGTGAAATTAAAATGGGAAAAGAAAAGACTCCACCTGGCCTGTCTGGGATTCAGATGTTTAGCATTCTGTGGGTACTGTAGATTCTTGTGATCAGAAAAAATCGTTATGGAGTGAGGGGAACCCTCCAAGAGATGACACCACTCCTCTAACGCCAATTTAATTGCAAGACGTTCCCGATCACCGATAGCATAATTTCTCTCTACCTGAGAATTTTTTTTGGAGAAGAATGCACATGGTTGACATCTCTTCTGAAAGGATTGAAGAAGCACAGCTCCCACCACCATTGAAGAAGCGTCCACTTCAATAAAAAATGGATCCCCAGGATTAGGTCTCCTCAAGAGAGGTCCAGAAACAAAGGCCTGTTTCAGGTCATGAAATGCAGAGACAGCTTGAGGGGGCCAGTCCTTGGCATTCACACCCTTCTTGGTCAAAGCGATAATAGGCGCAGCAATGAAAGAGTAATTCCTTATGAACTGCCTATAATAATGTGTGAACCCCAGAAAGCGCTGTGTGGCCTTGAGGCTAGCAGGAAGAGGCCAGTTGGTAATGGCCAAGTCCTTTCCAGGATCCATACGAAGACCCATATTCGAGACAAAGCACCCCAGAAACAGGACCTCAGAACATTCAAAAGAACATTTCTCCAGCTTGACATACAGGTTCTATTGCCGGTGCAAAAAGTAAGGGGGGAAGAGGACACCCCTGGCTGCTGTTCCACAAGTTAACTCTCTAAGCAGCGCTTTATCTTGAATGGTGGCAGGGGCTGCAAATCCTAATTAATCGTAGACAAGACACCTCTGCGACTGAAAGGTTTTTCCTCTCTGCTTATTTGGAAGGTAAAGAAATCCAATTTTAAGTCCCATAGCAGACCAAGACTGCATTGTACAGGTAAAGAGTCTGTCCCCAAGTCTAAGTCTCTTAGATCATTAGAGAGGTCTTGGGAAGGGAAAGCTGTCATTACTTCTTTACTGTTGGAAGCAATCTTGTGAAGCCTGATGTTGGAGCAGGCTAGCATTTGCTGAGCTCTTTTTAGGAGACTAATTGCATTAGAAGGTAGAGAAGGTAGAGGTAGAGATTTTAAACAGTCATTTGCATAAAAGTCCTTTTCTATGAATTATCTGGCATCTGAGCCGTACTCAGGCTCACCCTCTTGAGCATAACTTCTGAGTCCGTAGATAGAAACTGCAGGAGAAGGGCTGTTGCCAAAGATGTGTACTCAGTGATGACTTAGGAGGGGTCATTATATCTGAACCAAAGAAATCTCAAGAAGTTTCTGTCTTTCTCTCTGACAAGGAGGCAATGGAACATCTATTGGATACAAGCTTTGAAAGCGACAGTCTCTGCAAAAGCGTAAGTACACCCCCAGTAGATTGGTATTAAGGTCTGGACCTGTCAAGAGGACATCATTTAGGGAGACACCCTCAAATTTGGCATTAGAGTCAAACACTACTCTGATCTGACCTGGCTTCCTGGGGTGGAATACTCCAAATATCGGTAGGTACCGGCACTCCTTATAGTCTTTAAGGGTGGGGGCTACTGTATTTCTGAATGGCCGTTCTCAAAGATATTCTCCGTGAAAAAAAAAATTGTCTCTCATCTCTGGCTTTCTTTGAAAATTAAATTGAAGAGAAGAGAAACACCTTTGTACTTGGTCTCTGTTATAGGCATTGCCACTGTGGTCTGAAGGGAAGAGGTGCGACCCAGCTAGGTGTCATCTTTGGCTAGTCCCTGCTCTATTATGTCCAAGAAGAGTTTGTCCTCAATAGACATTGCCACCTGATTGTTCGATTTTGTTCTTTGAAAGACTGTGCACCCTAAATGGTCTTGGTCGCTGTTAAAAGTGTAAATTCATTATATTTTAAGTGATATAGGTTTCTGATAAACACACAAAAATATATATAATACTTGGGGTAGGTTTGAAGGTCACAGAATATACTAAGGAGGGTATAGACAGATAAATATGGTTTTACTGTAAAGGTTAATTCTATTTCCGACATAACTACGTCAGGAAACAGGCCTATGGGTGGAGCTATGCTATCTATCCTTAGACTGAAACCATGTTGGGTATAAATGCAAATTAGGGGTATCACCAAGAAGTGCTGACAATACAGTATGGGACAGTATAAGAATGGTAGGGAGAAGAAGCTAGTTGGAGTGGAAAATGATGGGGAGGTGCAGGAAGCAAGATGAATGATGAAGAGGAGGAGGAGACGGGTTAACATGTAACATCAGAAAACTACCTGAACTCTGAAGCTGTAACCATGATGTCTTGACTTTGATGAGAATAAACAACCTTGCAAGTATTTTGGATGAGAAACTGATTCTTAATAATGGTATGAGAATGCTGCCTTGGAACAAAACATACAATTCTCTTCTACACACATCCTATAGACGATAGGATATTGACTGACACATTGAAACAGACTTTGCTAATTCATCTTGAAAATGCTCCTGTATGTAGAATGTGGAGATAGAGATATCTTCTCTTTTTCTCCCCTCTTCACCGTTCTTTCAATGTCGAGCCAGGCTGAATGGTCAAATTTTTTCCCCACTCCTTGACAAAAGGAGGGAAGATGAACATAATGAATGTCAAGTCACGGGAAAAAAGATCTAAGAACCTAGAAGAAGGACATTTTCGTCAGATGTGAGCAGAAGTCAAAGCGTGAGTTTTTTGTTTGTTTTCTCACCTAAGAAAAGAAAAAAAAAAAAAGCTACAGCCTACGAAGTTGATTGACAAGGCCAGATGGATGGGACACTTCAAGCTATTTTCGGAAAATCCATTGACTTTGTAAACCTAACGGTAAGGTATGAGCAGATATCTACCAAGGTTAGTTCCTATGAATATTGGGTTGTTGCCCAAGAAGAAAAAAGTGTTGAAACAGGAACGAAGAATTCAAGTTATTTGAAAAAGCTGCCATATATAGATGTACACTATTGGGTGAGCTGATATGAAAAGTCGGATTTTGACGCTTGAAGTTGGAAACTCCATACACACAGGCTAAGAATAGATCTAACAGGCAAACGCATCACACTACACAACAAAGACACAATTCAAGTAAACAAGGCAAAAAAGCTACAAGAAAATGATGCTTAGAAGAACAAAGAAAAGGACATTTTAAGAAAAAACAACAGCGAAAGAAAAAGCAACAATGAAACAACGAAACAACGAACATCAGGCGACATTAACGGACACATATTTATCTCTTGTTTTTTTTAAGTGCATACAGGACTATCATATTTACAAGGGGTGAGTGTGTTTGTTTAATCAAGAAAATTAATATGGGAATGGTTAAACATCTCTAGGCTCAGAAGTAAGTTTTAGTAAGATCAGGAAATGTATAAATTTCATATATATACAGAATACATGCAGAAGTAAGGTAATTAAATAATGCCAGAGAGTAAAGAAGTACTATTAACAAGGAAACTAAGTTTAATGCAGCATGTAAATGTTTATGAATATTTTAGCCCTGAACAACAGAAAATGTGTGTTATTATAAGTGGTTATTCTAAAACACATACAAAGGGGCAGAACAAAGTTTTAGAGAAAAACTATCGATTAAGATTGTGGAAACAACTGTATGAAATTGAGATAATGGAAAACATGATGTTTAGTGTTTTAAAAATCCTACAGATTATTAATCCTACAGGAAATATTAAGTTATAGGATTGAGCAATTTTTACAAAATATTGCAAACTTGGATTTGGTTATTAAATTAAAAGTAGTAGATTGTTCTAATTTACTTAAGGTATAGCCAGAAAAAATATTAAAATATGAAAGATTTGTTCAATCTAAAAAAAATATTGTAAGAAAAAAACTACGGTATTGTTAAGTTTTTGTACAATGAGTATTTCTGATAAAAGTAATGATTTTGGTTGGGGAAGAGTTTTCTCGGGGAAATGGCCAATCACAAGTTTTTGGGCAGGACTCAAATTGTGAGTTTCACGAGATTGTCTTCTAAACAATTTTTTGTCATTATTATAATCAGGAAAGTCATATAAATGTAATGTACATTATTTTTGGCAGATGTACAAACAAAATATGTTTAAAAAGTGGTAAAAAAGTTAAATATTTAAAAAAAAACGAGAAACCAGATTGGTAGCAAATTGTACAGTCAATGAGGTACAAAGCATGGCAGCAGAGATTGACAGTTCAACAGATCATTCTCTGAACAGTATGTGTCATGTGAGAAGTGTATTTTTACCAACAGTAAAAAGTAGATCAAGTTACACAAAATGGTCAAGAAATTACATTTTTGTGAATCAAAGCACAATAAATGTTTGTGTTTTATCTTTCAGATACTTGAAAGAGGGATTCATGGATGAAAAATATATATATTTAAAAAGAATTATTACTTATAAAAGTAATTGTTTTTAAAAATAAGATTTTGTGGGCCTTAATAACTTTTTGAGAATTCATTGAAATTTTTGCAAAGTTTCTGGGTAAAATTTAATGAATTATATAGGCTTACTGTAGGACAAATATTTTTTAAATAACAAAAGATAACTTGTATACAATAATTTGAAGATCTAAAGAAAGCCATTATTAATTTAGTATTTTTGATAAATATAAAGAGATCTCTCAGTCATTTTTATACTTAAAGTGGTTCTGCACTCAATTCATTTAGTAAATCTCTTTGCCTTCCAAATCAGGCAAAGAGTACTAAATGAATGTTTTTTTTTTTTTTTTTTTTTACTTACCTTGTAATTGAAGACTTCCGGTCTTCTCCCTCTGCGGCGGCGGACGGGGTCTTGCGTCGATCGTCGTCACGCCGCACTGTCTCCTGGGATCTGGTGTCATTGATCCCAGGAGTCAGTGCGGGCATCTTCCGAAATCTCGCGAGATTTCGGCCACATCTTCCGAAATCTCCCGAGATTTCGGCCGCATCTGCCGAAATCTCGTGAGATGTCGGCAGATGTGCCGTTACTGCGCACGCGCGAGTAACGGCGGTGCATGCTGGGCCTTCAACAGTGCCTGTGGGGTTTCACATGCCCACAGGCAAGATGGACCCCAGCACTAAAGAAGAAGACGAGGAACTTCAGCGGACGAAAACCGGCGGCGATCGAGATGGAAGATGGAACAGGTGAGTCCCCTAATAAAGGTAAGCATACTTTATATTACGTCCTTAAAAAAAATTTTTTTTTACAGAGTGCAGAACCGCTTTAAGTATATGTGGATGATGAGACAATTCTTTTTAAAATTTATAAATAAATTCTAGGAGTGCATTTGTCCAATGCTATAGATTAGAGCCACCAGTTGTTTTAAATAAACATTGTATGTTTAAAGGTGTTATTACAAGAATAACAACAGGTGTCAATATACACAGTTTTGTGTATTGGCAATTGAATGTTAAAAATATCAGTTATAGTCATATATAAATATATAATGATTAAATTGATGCAGTGTGACAGAGCCACAGTTGTGTAAATTAATCATGAAAGTCACTTTTCAACTTTTAGTGGACGCATTGAAAGCTGAATTTAAGACTGCCATGTGTTGGTTTAGCAGTCAGCTTGACAGAGCATGTGTGGTTCATTCAATCACATTGTATGTGAGGAATGTTTGGTTCTGAAAAAAGTTTCAACATGATCGAATTTCTTTCAGAAATTAGGAAAAATACATTATCAGTGTAAGGTAAAATACAATAATCTGGAAAGATTATTATTTTATGAGATTTTAATTAGTTATAAAAAGGGGGACTATGTAAGTTTGTCTTAGAGTCAGTACAGACTGATTGTAAAAAGAATTGATTCCAAAAATATGGATAGAGTTATTTTTACATGAATATATTTTTGCATATTCAGGTACCTGACTGACAGACTGATTGATAGATTTTTTGTTTAGCTAAGGAAAATTATTTTGAGTTACTAATTTTAGAACAGTTTGTCATCAAACTTCTGAATATTGTTTTATTTGTTTATAGAATTATCCAAAAGGAAAGGAGTAACCTGATACTAAATCTATACAGATTGATTATATTAGTTTTTTCACCTGCTAAAAGAGGATATAAGGATGTCGTTTTTTTAGATAATGTTTCTTTTTGATAAATTAATTGAGGCAATTCTAGAAAAATTATATTTTTAATAAGGCTAAGTTATTGTGAGCTTATGTCATATTCCATTGGGGTTGGATTTTCAAACCATGGAATCAGATAATAATTTAAAATTTTATAAGACAGGTAGTGAAGGTATGCAATTTCAGGTTCAGTAAAGTTTTTGTTTTTTTTATCATTTTAAGTACTCAGGTATTGCAGAATGTATAAATAGTATTATAAAGTCTAAATAGGGTAAGATGATTCAATAATAAGGTAAATATTGGATGACTTATTTACCTGTTATAGTTTAAGTTTAAAAACTTTATTATTTTCTAAACATAGGGTTTATTAACTTTTATTAAGTTAATGACAGGATATCTTTTGAGATTGGCATACTTAGTTATTTATATAATCTGTTGTATAGAAAGAAGTGTGGTTGCAAACTTTGCAAACAGGTACAGGTATTTCAGAAGTTTGTTCACAAAACATGACTAGGCCTTTGCTAAATTTAAATAGAAATGATGTCTTGAATGAGATTTCTATTTTTAATGAGTATATTTAATAATTTATTCAAGTAGCTAAATTATGATTAAATATTATAGATCTGAAGGTACCAGGGATATCAACAGATGTCAACTGGGATATCAATTGGGAAGATTATTGTGTATTTTTTAAAGTACATTGGGATTATTTTGTTTCAAAATAATTACAAAAATTAAAATAATATTTAGTAAAGATTGAAATAATATTTGGTAAATATTAAATATTGACAAACATAAAATAAAATGGGTAAACATAGAAAGGATTATCAGTTTAAAATAAATTTAAATTGGATAATGAATATTATTTAATAAAACAATTTTATTTTTTTTTTTTATTTTTAATTCTTCCATGACAATGCAACAAGTTCAACTAAATTTCTATTAGTTACTACTTCTTGTTTTTTGAAAAAAAATATTATTTTTTGATTATGATATCAAGGACTATCATTTTTGGTGTAAACTTTAATGATTTATTCATATAGACTTGCATCAATAGCGACATATTGATCGATTGATCATTATGTGAGGGGGAGTTGGGATGTGATTCTCATATAAGAATTTTTTTGTGAATCATCTGAATAATGATGATAGTAATAAGATAATAGGAAAGACAAAAAGTTATAATTAGAGTATATGAACAAAAGGATTTAATATTTCTAAACAAAGTTACTGTTGAAATTAAAATAATATGGAATGTTGAGGAAAAAAGGAAAGAGTTACTTGCTGGTCATGGATAGATAGATAAATAAATAGGATAATAAATAAAAAGATAGTTAGAATATATAAAATATATGAAAATTCAATAATGGGAAAATTTTTTGTTTTTTTTATGTATCTACTTGTCTAGTAGATTACTTGTCTAGTAGATTATTTATGTTTATAATTGTTCAGTGTCAAGGATAATGTATAAAAACTTATGTTGTAGAAATTATTTAATTATTAAAATTTCCAGGAATGGAAGAAATTTTATTTATTAATTAATAATTTATATTACAAAGCAATATAATCTGATATTTCAAAGATATTTATTTCTTCTTTATATTAAAATAGTTAAATGATATGGTTAAAGTAATGAGAGTTTCACAAGAAGTTAAATACATTTATAAAATCGAGGGAAGAAAAATCTTTAATATTACATGATTTAGATGGAAAATTAATTGAAATTAATAAATATAATAATTTATATTTTCTCAATAGAATTAAATAGTTAAACATTTTCCAAAACTTATAAAAATGTTTATGTACAATATCTGACATACTAAAATGTATATTGTATTAATGTTTATTGTAATAATGTTTATTGTATTAATGTTTTATTGTATTGTTTGTATTGAAAAAGTGGATCAGAGACATTTTATTATTTAAGATGAATGCACTTATTATTTGTTGATCATAGTGCATTGAGGGGGAAATGTTAAAAGTGTAAATTCATTATATTTTAAGTGATATAGGTTTCTGATAAACACACAAAAATATATATAATACTTGGGGTAGGTTTGAAGGTCACAGAATATACTAAGGAGGGTATAGACAGATAAATATGGTTTTACTGTAAAGGTTAATTCTATTTCCGACATAACTACGTCAGGAAACAGGCCTATGGGTGGAGCTATGCTATCTATCCTTAGACTGAAACCATGTTGGGTATAAATGCAAATTAGGGGTATCACCAAGAAGTGCTGACAATACAGTATGGGACAGTATAAGAATGGTAGGGAGAAGAAGCTAGTTGGAGTGGAAAATGATGGGGAGGTGCAGGAAGCAAGATGAATGATGAAGAGGAGGAGGAGACGGGTTAACATGTAACATCAGAAAACTACCTGAACTCTGAAGCTGTAACCATGATGTCTTGACTTTGATGAGAATAAACAACCTTGCAAGCAGTGGCGTCACTAGGGTTGGTGTCACCCGGTGCGAAAAAAAATGGTGTCACCCCCCCCCCCACCAACTATAGTCCCCCCTCAGTACAGACCCCCACCACTAACTACAGACCCCCCTCCCGCAGTATAGATCCCCCTCCCTCAGTACAGACCCCCACACTAATTACAGACCACCCTCCATCAATATAGACCCCCCTCCCTTAGTATAATCCTCCTCCCTCAGTACAGACACCCCTTCAGTGCAGACCCCTCCATCAGTACAGACACCCCCCCCCTTAGTGCAGTCACCCCCCAGCAGTACAGATACCCCTCCCAGTGCAGACCCCCCCAGCATTACAGACACCCCCCTCAGTGCAGACCCCACCAGCAGTACAGATACCCCTATCAGTGCAGACCCCCCCCCAGCATTACAGAAACCTTCCTCAGTGCAGACCCCCCAGCAGTACAGACACCCCCCTCAGTACAGACATTCCCCTCAGTGCAGACCTCCCAGTGCAGACCCCCCCAGCAGTACAGACACCCCTCCCTTAGTGTAGACCCCCCTCAGTACAGACACCCCCCCCAGGACAGGCCCCCCAGCAGTACAGATATCCCCCCTCAGTGCAGACCCCCCCCCAGTGCAGATCCCCCCAGGGCAGGCCCCCCAGCAGTACAGATTTCCCCCCTCAGTGCAGACCCCCCCCAGTGCAGATCCCCCCCAGGGCAGGCCCCCCAGCAGTACAGATTTCCCCCCTCAGTGCAGACTCCCCCCCAGTGCAGACACCCCAAAAGACACAGTCCAGACCCCCAGTGCAGATATCCCCCCCAGTACAGACCCCCCAGGACAGGCCCCCCAGCAGTACAGATATCCCCCCTCAGTGCAGACCCCACCAGCAGTACAGATACCCCCCCAGCATTACAGAAACCCCCCTCAGTGCAGACCCCCCAGCAGTACAGACAACCCCCCTCAGTACAGACATTCCCCTCAGTGCAGACCTCCCAGTGCAGACCCCCCCCCAGCAGTACAGACACCCCTCCCTTAGTGTAGACCCCCTCAGTACAGACACCCCAGGACAGGCCCCCCCAGTGCAGATCTCCCCCAGGGCAGGCCCCCCAGCAGTACAGATTTCCCCCCTCAGTGCAGACCCCCAGTACAGACCCACCAGTGCAGACACCCCAAAAGACAGACAGTACAGACCCCCCAGTGCAGATATCCCCCCCAGTGCAGACACCCCAAAGTACAGACACCCCCAGGACAGGCCCCCCAGCAGTACAGATATCCCCCCCCAGGGCAGGCCCCCCAGCAGTACAGATTTCCCCCCTCAGTGCAGACCCCCAGTACAGACCCCCCAGTGCAGATATCCCCCCCCCAGTACAGACCCCCCAGTGCAGACACCCCCCCCTGGGTGCAGACACCCCCCAGTGCAGACCCCCCCCAGTACAGACATATCCCTCAATACAGACACCCCCCTCACAGACCTCAGATACAGACAGCGGTGTGTGTCCCTCGAGCTCCTCCTCCTTTGTGAATGTAAACAGAGGGGGAGGCGGCTTCGTTCCGCTCCGCTGAGGGACACAGCCGCGGCGACGGTGAGACACGGCGGCGGGCGGTGTTAGCGGTGCCGCTACCCACCGGTGTCACTCCTTTGGCGGGTGTCACCCGGGTGCGGCGCGCACCCCCCGCACCCGGCTAACAACGCCACTGCTTGCAAGTATTTTGGATGAGAAACTGATTCTTAATAATGGTATGAGAATGCTGCCTTGGAACAAAACATACAATTCTCTTCTACACACATCCTATAGACGATAGGATATTGACTGACACATTGAAACAGACTTTGCTAATTCATCTTGAAAATGCTCCTGTATGTAGAATGTGGAGATAGAGATATCTTCTCTTTTTCTCCTATTTCCACCGATCTTTCAGTCGCTATCACAGGCAAGGTTGTCACTAGAGGGGCCTATGAAGGGACAAGGCAAGTGGGTAGTGCATGGCAATTTCTTTATGAGAAAGTGGTTGTGGCATGGTTGGAAAAGGGAGGGATGTCTTCTGCCGCTGAGTGATATGCTGCCAGTGCCTACTCATCATCACATCACAGGAAATCCTAACCTTAAGTGAGTGGCATATACAGTTGCAAGAAACAGAAGAAGAACCACAGGTAACAGTAGTTAGGGGGAACATTTTGATTTATATATTGCTGGAAAGTTGTATGTTAAGTGATTTAAATCTTCTAGAATTCATCTTCTTCACTTTGTATAGACTGTTTTCATCAAGATCAAAATATGGCCACAACAGATGTATTGCAATACATTGCAATATAAAAAGATGTACATTCTCTAGGCTATATGTATATGGACATGGACTGGGGGTACGCCTGACCTGAGTAACTTCCAATACAAAGTGAAGCTGAGTTATCTCTTGTGGAAAGATATATGTTATATAAGAGATAATTCAGCGTCACTTTGTATTGGAAATTACTCAGGCCCGGCCAACCATGCCCATATAAATATAGCCTAGAGAATGTACATCTTTTTATATTGCATGGGTGACCTTAAAATGATGCCCCCCCCCCCCCTCCCGAAAAAAGTTCTGCGGATGTCTATGATGCCACCTATCGTTCCTTTGCAGACCTCTGTGCATTGTGAGGTGATCTCTGGTGTAGTTGCAACAGTGTGTTCCTCCTCCCCGCCGTGCTCATTAGTGCTGTCAGTGCATTGTAAAGTCCATGGGGCTGGCTCTGGGTGTAGAGCTGTGTTGTGATCTGAGCTGTCACATTTTGTGCATTTTACACTGACTTTATAATCCTTGGCAAAGTGAGATGTCGATGAGCAACACTTGTAGCAAATGTTGTTCTCGTTCAGAA
Source organism: Lithobates sylvaticus (assembly GCA_028564925.1). Classification (NCBI taxonomy): domain Eukaryota; kingdom Metazoa; phylum Chordata; class Amphibia; order Anura; family Ranidae; genus Lithobates; species Lithobates sylvaticus. Next base: position 156,290,665 of record CM053035.1, on the reverse strand, counting down.
AGACTTTACGGTCCTCTGTGGACTTCTTTTTGAAGGCTCTGCACTTTTGAAGAGGATGTGGCTTTCGGTGCAAGGGACACTACTTACCAGGATCTTTGACTTTTGTTAGAGGGTCTGGCAGACCTGTGAAACGAATCTAGAGGGGTCACATTAGTTTTGTGTACCGCTGCTGGAGGTTTGCAAGGGTTCAGTCCTGTAGGAGCAGCACTTGACTATGTGAAGTCGAAACTAGGATAATTTCTTGTTCCAGCTTGCTGGCTTACAATGTCCATAAAAACAGAGAAAGGGGGAATGGAACATTAGACTGTCTTTTATATCTAGAGCCATGTGTGATCCACTGCTCTTGTAAGTTATAGGGTAGTTTTTGTACAGTGGGGTTGACACCTCTGGCTGTGTCCTTGTAAGTCCCCTTCAGCTTTATTCCCTTCAGTTCCATTAGTAAGTCACTTAGTTCCATGAGTTTATTATAGACCTTGTTAATTATCTTAGGAAAGATATCAATTCTTTTGAATAGTGCACTTTCTATTGCTTCTGCTGAGCCATAACACTCGTCAAGTCTATCCCAGATCATTTTAAGGACAGTGTCTGCATAGTTTACAGCATAGTTATTGTCCTAATTTGCCTGGCATGTTCAGCTGACTCGTTTCCAAGCCATTTGATCAGGAGGTTTATCTCTTCAGTGCATGACAGGTCTAAGCCTCTGATAGTGTTTTGGAAAAAAGATCGCCAGGCTCTGTAGCTTTCAGGATGGTCATTAAACTTTTCAAGTCCTTTTTGACTAACTTGCTTGAACTTGGCTTGATTAGCTGGCTGTGTATACAGAGGCGTAACTACAACCTTCAGGGCCCCGGTGCAAGAAACCATGAAGGGCCCCCCCCCCCCCGACCTCCAGTCCCGAGGCCCTTTATTACGGTCCCTTCCTTCCTGCCATCTTGGGCCCACCCCCACCATGGCAGAACACCAGGGTCCAATCGCAAGTGCAACCTTTGTGACCCTGGTAGTTCCGTCACTGTGTTCCACCTGTATTTAGATACTGCCATAAAATGTTACTGGCATGTAAGACCTGCACTCCCAGCATCTGAAAGACTTTTTAAAAAAGGATGTTACTGACAGGCTCAGTGAGCGGACCTTGAGCAGATCACCCATGACAGGAGAACCAGCATATCCATTGCTGACCCCAGAAATAGGACCCCGCAGTGGTGCAGGAGGAGAGCTCTGACAGCAAGTGGCTCACATTGGGGACACTGATGGAGGATGGAAGGTCAGAGTGGCAGCATTAGGCTAGCAGTGGTGGGAAGTGGCGGGGGGCAGCGGTTATCAGTACCACCTGGGCCAATGGAAGAAATTTTGGCTACACAGGCGAAGGTACCCTCACTGTCTACAGCCACGCTGGAACCACCTTAACATTACGCCCGTATTTGTAATGGGGTGCAACGTGTAGGACGTCTCTACTAATCCACTCCCACCCAATCCCCCTCTCTGCAAAAATCTTCTTGCCATTTCTAGCACAGATCCTCTCCCTTAGGTCCTCCCTTCCAGTACAACCCCCCCCCCCCCCCCCCCATCCTGGGTCAACCCCCCCCCCCCCCCAGCATGAATTCTTCCCCCATGCCAGCATAAGTATTCTCCCCTGTTCTGTTAAAATCCTACTACCCAAATCCCCCTTCCCAGTACAAACCCCCCAAAACACAAATCCACTCCCCTTCTAATACAAATCCATACTTCTCAACTGTCCCAGTTTTGGTGAGACCTTCCTGAGATAAAAATTAAATCCTCTGTATCTGGACTAAGGGTCTGTTCACACCAGAATGCCTTGAGGGAAACCTGCGTTTTGTGTGCCTTTCCCACACTGCATTCAAAATGCACTGCCAAAGCGATCTGCAGCAGGTGTCAACTTAATAACTCCCCAAATTCAGGTTGCAAATGCAGTGTTTGCCTGCACCAGATTGTATGATCAGCAGTACCATTCAATCCAGTTGCAGTGCGTTTTGTAAAGTAGCAAATGTACAGCTTTTGGTGCAGACCAACACAATTTCAGCCCATTCAAATGAAAGGGCTGAAATCGCACAGCACCTGGAAGGCATGTGTATCGCTTAAGAATGCACAGTGCGTTCCTTTGTGATTCATGGTGTGAACTGGCCTTGAGTCCAGGAGTGATTACACCAAATCTTTAGCGATGTACCCGGGATCCCAGAAACCATGATTGTCCTCTCAATAGCAGCCAGCCTCTTTTTGAAGGGGGGGGGGGGGGGGGGAGGGAGCAAGTTGTCAGAGAAGGATACTTGCAGTGATTTGGGGGGATAGGAGGATGCTGTATGTGCAAGGGGACACTTTGGAAGCAGAGAGAACTTGTACTGGGGGGGGGGGGGGGGGGGTCATATTTTTTTATTCAACCCCCCTTCTAGCACAAGTTCTCTCTGCTCCCAAAGTGCCCCCTTGCACATACAGCATCCTCTTATCCTCCCCCCCCCCAAAAAAAAAAAAAAAAATCACTGCAGGTATCCTTCTCTGACAACTTGCACAAATCCAGAGCACACTGCACATTGCCCCACTAGTGCACATGGCATATCCACTGCACAAATCCAGTGCGCACTGCACATTACACGGCACCCATCAAGTGCACATCGCACAGCACACATCCAGTGCTCACTACATGTTGCACTATACCACTCCAGTGCACACTGAACTGATCCAATGTTCACTGCATGTCACACACACAAATCCAGCGCATGCTGCTTGTTGCACAGCAGTACCCATCCAGTGCAAACTTCACAAAGCACCCAGCAACTATCCATCTTTGACAACTAGCTCCCTTCTCTGACCCACACCCCCCCCCCCCCTTCCTTCCCTGCAAGTGCACTGCCGAGCATTCAGAGTCAGTACAAACCTTAGCACGTCCCGTTGATACTGTGTCCATTCTCCTCCCCCTTCTTCTCTTGTCTGTGACATCTGAGCCAAGGTGGAGGGGGGAGGGGGGTTCAGTGTGAGGCAGGACGAGGGAGAGATGCAGCTGTCAGTAATCGTAGCATGTGGGACCTGAAACTTCTCACACAAGCTGGGAGCCATTTACTGGAGCCAAGTGCCTGAAGTCATTACCAGCGGTGCCAGCTCACTCTCCTTGCAGCCGTTACATCAAGCGCCGGACCGGAAGTCTTGTGTGCTTGTCTGGGGCCCCCCCCCCACAGTGGCAGAACACCAGGGCCCAGTCGCAAGTGCGACTGTTGCGACCCTAAGGCTCCATTCACACCAATTTGTTTTTCATGCTTTTTGCTTTTTTGCAGAAACGCATGATATTTTTTTTAACATGCACTTCTGTGGCATTTTTGTGCCTCTGCGTTTTTGGAAAGGGTCAGGGACTTTTTTAAATGCAAAATGGTGCTTTTTTTGGTTCAATAGACTACAATGGAGAAGCTGCAGAAAAGCATGCAGTGTTTTTTATTGCGATTTGCGTTTTAAAATCTGCCCAACAACAAATCCCTCCCCCCCCCCCAAAAAAGCATAAAAAACGCAAATTGCCGCAAAATCGTGGTAAAATTGCTGTAAAAGATTTGGAAAGCACAGCAAAAAGCACCTAAAAAAACACTCAAAAGCAACATGCATAGATGTGAATCAAGCCTAAGATGAAGTCTGAACTCCCAGGATGCACCTGTCTCTCTTCTTAGACTGAAGAATGATGGGAACTTTTATTAAAGCGGTAGTAAACCGCAGCTCGACAAAAAAAAATATCCCCTGCAAGGCAATGTCATAATGTGCTAGTATGCATTGCATACCAGCACATTATGCAAGACTTACCTGAAAACTAAGCCCTCCAGCGGTGCGCTGTCACCACTGACAGGTCTTCCATCTTCACCTGATCTTCCTTCCGGGTTCGTGGCCTCCAGCTACATGAGTGGCTGTAGCTGTGATGACATCACTCCTGCGCATGCGCACAGGAGCCCTCATTTACGGTCTGAGTTCTGAAGGTCCGGCATGGTATGCCCGACCTTCAGAGTGCTTGCAACGGTAATGCCACCAGCTGCATGCAGTGTGAATATATCCTAAATAGTGCAAATTTAGGAAATATTCACTGTACCATCTTTATAGGCTTTCCTGAAGGTACAAGTCAAAAAAAATTAAAAAAAATTAAATAAATCTAACCCATAGTCTGTAGACACGATAACTTTTGTGCAAACCAATCAATAAACGTTTATTGGGATTTTTTTTACCAAAAATATGTAGCAGAATACATATTGGCCTAAACTGATGAAGACATTTTTTTTTTTATTGGGAACGTTTTATAGCAGAAAGTAAGGAATATTGTTTTTTATTCAAAATTGTTGGTCTTTTTTTGTTTATAGCGCAAAAAATAAAAACCACAGAGGTGACCAAATACCACCAAAAGAAAGCTCTATTTGTGGTAAAAAAGGCACTTTAATTTTATTTGGGTTCAGCATCGTTTGACCGCACAATTGTCAGGTAAAGCAACGTAGCGCCGTATTGCAAAAAATTGCCTGGTCAGGAAGTGGGTAAAACCTTCCAGGGCTTAAGTAGTTAAAGTTAAACAGTTTCTAGATTTTGCAAAAACAGTAAATTTACGGCTCCATCTTGTGGTCAAATCTAATATTGCAGCAAAACAACTTAATGATTAACTTGCTGGAGGCCGAACACTAAACATAGACATTTAAGGGGTAACTAGACACGTATATAATATACTTATTGTCAATCGTATCAGATACAATACACAAGATACAATACAATTCAGACCCTGTCAGGTTTAGATGTTATCTTTGTGTTTACTATAGAGATTTTACATTACTTAGGGCCTGTGTCTCATATTGTGATAGACAAGAAGTGAGGCAGTGTATTCTGCATGGACAAAAGTTCAAAGGAAAAGCTGTCCTGTTTTTTTTAACTTTTCACTACTTTCATTGACAAAACATTTGTTCTTTGCTTTATTTTGCTGTTTCAGATTGACCCCAGTTTCTGTCCTTTGAAAATGTAGAAGGCAGAAAAGGTTGTCAGGTGCAATATTAGGATGTTTGTGTTTGGCTGCAGGAAAACCTGCCAAGAGTGCTAATCCTTTTAGAATCTCCCTATTTTTTTCTGGTAACATCCATGCAAAATAAAAGTCTTCGCTTGCAGTGTTAATGTCCCACCACTGCAATGGTTAGATGCTTGTTTGTGGCAAGGGGGATTGGGTCAAGCAGTTAATGGTAGGTGATCCTCCAATCCTGCAGGTTCAGCAACACTAATAGACAGGTCCCTGCAGTCTGTTACCCCTGCATTCTGGGGCCCAGATACCATGTGACGTCAGCCAGCCCAATGCAGAGTCCATATGTCTAAAATAGATGTGAGTGTGTCAAGGGATAGTTAACTGGGGCCTGTCATTTGCTGGTGTAGCTAATTCTATTACAAAAAAAACTGCACACAGTGCAGTAAAAACCATAACCTAATGTCCACTAGCATCCTACAGTGTGTAGAGATTCACGATGACTGACAAAATAACATGTATTCAAAGTCTCATAGACCATGAGATGGAATCTGTTAGATGTGATCTGGGGGCAGTAAGCCTTTACTATGAGTCAGATCCTCAATGTGTGTATCAGCTCAGCCTTGACTTTAAACAGATGGAGTGCAGGAAATTGTGATCTGTATAATAAGAGACAAAGGGGAAATTGGGGACATAGGGGGGCAATTGGGACTTTATATGAAACACAACACTAAGGCAGCAAAAGTCATCGAGTGTGATAGAATTGGTATATTTTTGTGGGTTGGCACTACGTGAACATAAGATGTAGTATATGATCCAGACATTAAATAAATACGTATGATATAAAGTATAAAAATATGGAGATTTATTCACATTATAATAGAATGGTAATATGTTAAAAAATGTCACATTATAGTAGAATGGTAATATATTAAACAATATAGCATGTGAAACATAATAGCAACATTCAGCACTGCAACCAACATATATAAACACAATCAGAATTGAACTGGTACAGAATTGATGACTTAGGCATTGAAATCCCATAGTGGATACATGATTGCTGTGACAGGACATCAAATATCAATGCTCAACGCGTTTCGTGGAAGATAGTCCACTCATCAGGAGCAGCTAAATAAGGGATCCCTATAAGATAATATAATGAAGTATGGATTATTATTGGTCATAACAAACTATACTAGGAAGAGGGGGAGCATATTAAATGGTCCTAACACTCTTACCTATGGGTAGATTAAGTAATGTTGGTAAGACATATGTGATAATGTCAAGCTGGTAGAGAGCTTGAGGGGGTGGGTGTAGCATCCCCCCGGGAACTGAGGAGGTAGCCAAACGGCAGCAAAGCAGGGCAAACCAGGAATAGCGTGTAGAGGTGAACAGCAGGGGAATTCCCATTCAACACAGTGGTGTATGGTGTGAATCCAAGGGATATCTGTAAACAATAATATGATGTAATAGTGAATAATTACAGTGTAGTACTGAGAACCATAGAATAAATAAAGGGTGTAGGGGGATGGTGAAGAACCAAGTGAAAGGGCATATGCATAATACACCAAGTGTATAAGTAACCATAGTGTGAAGAAAATTGGGAATAAAAGCAAGAAAAGAACCCACCCAGATGCCAGAAGGAACCAGCCTTGAATATCGTGTAAAAAGAAGGAAGTATGTGAAATATGATATATAACATGTGCCATGTGCATAGGGTAAGAGGAGTGTGAAGTCCGTGAATACCTGGAAATGCCGGATGCCAGTCAGCCAGTAAGGTCCCCCCAACGTCACGCTGGGTCGTGCTAAGAGAGACGAGGCGGCATCAGCAGCATGCAGGCGACTAGCGCCTGCATATAAGCAACCCCCGCCTCCGTCAATCAGCACGCCAGAGCGACAAACAGCACGTCAGCACGTAGCGTCAATGTGACGTCACACGTACCGGCGTGCGGAGCGTGACGTCGACACACAGCGGGAGAAGGGCCCCAAACCCCGCAACCAATAAGGTCGAGGGAATGAGGGGACAACCCCGGTGTGTGTCGCAGTTCCCGGGAGTGGATGAGAGCCACCCCCAAAAGGCTAACTTAGCAACACCATAATAGAACAAGGATCGACGAATGAAGCAAATGGCAGGGAACGGCACTTGTATGTGTGCCACCAGCAATACATGGGATAGATAGTGTGTGTTTCCATCCCTATTTCATTGAGAAAGAAGAATGTTGGGACTTTATATGAGACCATGACCATCCAGTACACAGGTCTCCATCCCTATTTGAATAAGAGACAAAGGGGAAATCGGGGACATAGGGGGGCAATTGGGACTTTATATGAAACACAACACTAAGGCAGCAAAAGTCATCAAGTGTGATAGAATTGGTATATTTTTGTGGGTTGGCACTACGTGAACATAAGATGTAGTATATGATCCAGACATTAAATAAATACGTATGATATAAAGTATAAAAATATGGAGATTTATTCACATTATAATAGAATGGTAATATGTTAAAAAATGTCACATTATAGTAGAATGATAATATATTAAACAATATAGCATGTGAAACATAATAGCAACATTCAGCGCTGCAACCAACATATATAAACACAATCAGAATTGAACTGGTACAGAATTGATGACTTAGGCATTGAAATCCCATAGTGGATACATGATTGCTGTGACAGGACATCAAATATCAATGCTCGACGCGTTTCGTGGAAGATAGTCCACTCATCAGGAGCAGCTAAATAAGGGATCCCTATAAGATAATATAATGAAGTATGGATTATTATTGGTCATAACAAACTATACTAGGAAGAGGGGGAGCATATTAAATGGTCCTAACACTCTTACCTATGGGTAGATTAAGTAATGTTGGTAAGACATATGTGATAATGTCAAGCTGGTAGAGAGCTTGAGGGGGTGGGTGTAGCATCCCCCCGGTAACTGAGGAGGTAGCCAAACGGCAGCAAAGCAGGGCAAAACAGGAATAGCGTGTAGAGGTGAACAGCAGGGGAATTCCCATTCAACACAGTGGTGTATGGTGCGAATCCAAGGGATATCTGTAAACAATAATATGATGTAATAGTGAATAATTACAGTGTAGTACTGAGAACCATAGAATAAATAAAGGGTGTAGGGGGATGGTGAAGAACCAAGTGAAAGGGCATATGCATAATACACCAAGTGTATAAGTAACCATAGTGTGAAGAAAATTGGGAATAAAAGCAAGAAAAGAACCCACCCAGATGCCAGAAGGAACCAGCCTTGAATATCGTGTAAAAAGAAGGAAGTATGTGAAATATGATATATAACATGTGCCATGTGCATAGGGTAAGCACGACCCAGCGTGACGTTGGGGGGACCTTACTGGCTGACTGGCATCTGGCATTTCCAGGTATTCACGGACTTCACACTCCTCTTACCCTATGCACATGGCACATGTTATATATCATATTTCACATACTTACTTCTTTTTACACAATATTCAAGGCTGGTTCCTTCTGGCATCTGGGTGGGTTCTTTTCTTGCTTTTATTCCCAATTTTCTTCACACTATGGTTACTTATACACTTGGTGTATTATGCATATGCCCTTTCACTTGGTTCTTCACCATCCCCCTACACCCTTTATTTATTCTATGGTTCTCAGTACTACACTGTAATTATTCACTATTACATCATATTATTGTTTACAGATATCCCTTGGATTCACACCATACATCACTGTGTTGAATGGGAATTCCCCTGCTGTTCACCTCTACACGCTATTCCTGGTTTGCCCTGCTTTGCTGCCGTTTGGCTACCTCCTCAGTTCCCGGGGGGATGCTACACCCACCCCCTCAAGCTCTCTACCAGCTTGACATTATCACATATGTCTTACCAACATTACTTAATCTACCCATAGGTAAGAGTGTTAGGACCATTTAATATGCTCCCCCTCTTCCTAGTATAGTTTGTTATGACCAATAATAATCCATACTTCATTATATTATCTTATAGGGATCCCTTATTTAGCTGCTCCTGATGAGTGGACTATCTTCCACGAAACGCGTTGAGCATTGATATTTGATGTCCTGTCACAACAATCATGTATCCACTATGGGATTTCAATGCCTAAGTCATCAATTCTGTACCAGTTCAATTCTGATTGTGTTTATATATGTTGGTTGCAGCGCTGAATGTTGCTATTATGTTTCACATGCTATATTGTTTAATATATTACCATTCTACTATAATGTGACATTTTTTAACATATTACCATTCTATTATAATGTGAATAAATCTCCATATTTTTATACTTTATATCATACGTATTTATTTAATGTCTGGATCATATACTACATCTTATGTTCACGTAGTGCCAACCCACAAAAATATTCCAATTCTATCACACTCGATGACTTTTGCTGCCTTAGTGTTGTGTTTCATATAAAGTCCCAATTGCCCCCCTATGTCCCCGATTTCCCCTTTGTCTCTTATTCAAATAGGGATGGAGACCTGTGTACTGGATGGTCATGGTCTCATATAAAGTCCCAACATTCTTCTTTCTCAGTGATCTGTATAATTAATTTATTAAAAAACAAAGTTTCCACAAATTAAACACAGAGTATCCACTTCCAAGGAACAGAACAAACAGCCACCTGTATGGTGTAAAGCGAGCCAGACCTGAATGGATGGATCGCACAGCTGCCTCTTGGCCAAAGAGGTGGATGAAGGCTGGGGCTGTCAGGCTAGTAGGGTACATGTAGAGGGAAAACAGCAAGCCACACACAATGCCCATGTGTGGTTTTCTGTTTTCCCCCCAGCTCCCAGTCCCCTTCTCGTCTGACAGACAGCTAAAAGGGTATAAGGAAAGCAGGTATAAGGGAAGGCAAAAAGGGCAGCGGCTCAGCAGATATCAATAAATTCCTCACCTGATCTGTCTCCACTAAATGGGGGCAGCAGACAGCCAAGATGGTGCCAGCTCCACTATGCCCAGCATGCTCCAACTCAGCTCTGCAGGTGAACACTCAGAACTGCTATCCCTCTCCAGCAGGTTCAGACAGAGTATCATCCCAATCCCGGAGTCACAAACACCTACAGTGCTATGAAAAAGTATTTGCCCCTTCCTGATTTTATTAAATTTTTTTTGCATATTTCTCTCACTTTAACCACTTTCAGACCGGACCATTTTGCTGGCTTAAGACCAGACCACTTTTTGCGATTCGGCACTGCCTTATTTTAACTGACAATTGCGCAGTCGTGCGACGTGGTTCCCAAACAAAATTGACGTCCTTTTTTTCCCACAAATAGAGCTACGAACAAAAAAAGAGCGTCAATTTTGAAAAAAACACATAATTTTTTACTTTTTGCTATAATAAATATCCCCCAAAAATATATAAAAAATATTTTTTTCTTCCTCAGTTTAGGCCGATACGTATTCTTCTACATATTTTTGGTAAAAAAAAAATGCAATAAAAAATAAAATAAATATTAATTAAAATGCTATAAAACTATCCCTTATTTTGTAAACACTATAACTTTTGCTCAAACCAATGAGGTTTGAGCAAAAGTTATAGCGTTTACAAAATAAGGGATAGTTTTATAGCATTTTAATTAATATTTTTTTTTTACTAGTAATGGCGGCGATCAGCAATTTTTATTGTGACTGCGACCTTATGGCGGACACATCAGATATTTTTGACACATTTTTGGGACTATTGTTATTTATACAGCAATCAGTGCTATTTAAATGCACTGATTCCTGTGTAAATGACACTGGCAGTGAAGGGGTTAAGTGTTCCTAGGGGTGTGTTACTAACTGTGGGGGGACGTGGCTGTGTTTTAGTGAACACTGATCTCTGCTCCAATAACAGGGAGCAGAGATCAGTGTCACTAGTTGCTAGGAAGAACGGGGAGATGCTGTTTACTTCCGCATCTCCCCGTTCAGCCTTTCCGTGAGACGATCGCGGGTATCCCTGCGGCAATCAAGTCCGGGGGACCCACGACCGGACTCGCGGGGGTCCTGACCGGGGCGCACGCGATGGCACAGCGGCAATCTTAAAGGGACGTACCTGTACGCCCTTTTGCCTGTCCGTGTCATTCTGCCGACGTACATCATCGCACGCCGGTCGTGAAGTGGTTAATGATTAAGATCATCAAACAAATTTTTATATTACACAAAGATAACCCGAGTAAATCCAAGATGCAGTTTTTAGATTATTATTTCATTTATTAGGGAAAAAAAGCTGTTCAAACCTGCCTGGCCCTATGTGAAAAAGTAATTGCCCCCTTCCATGCTGAATCATAAATGAACTATGATTAACCACAATTTTTTGGAAAGCGGAGTTTAATTTCACTTGCCACACCCAGGCCTGAGTACTGCCAGACCTGTTGAGTCAAGAAATCACATAAATAGAAGCTGTCTGAAAAAGTGACGCTCGCTAAAAGATAATAAAAAGCCACACATCATGCTACAATCTAAAAAAATTCAAGCACAGATTAGAAACAAAGTAATGTACATGTTTCGGTCTAGGAAGGGTTTCAAAGCCATTTCTAAGGTTTTGGAACTCCAGTGAACCATGGGGAGAGCCATTATCCACAAATAGAGATAACTTGGAACAGCGCGTGGCCAACCTACAAAAATTACTCCAAGAGCATGACGAAGACTCATCCAGGAGGTCATAAAAGAACCCAGAACAACATCTAAAGAACTGCAGGCCTCGCTTGCCTCAGGTAAGATCAGTGTTCATGATTCAACAATAAGAAAGACACTCAACAAAAATGGCATCCATGAGAGAGTTCCAAGGCCAAAGCCAATGCTGACCAAAAGGAACACAAAGGCTCATCTCACATTTACCAAAAAACATCTTGATTATCCCCAAGACTTTTAGGCAAATATTCTGTGGACTGATGAGACAAAAACGTTACTTTTTGGAATGTGTGTGTCCCGTTACATTTGGCATAAAACTAATACAGCATTTCATAACAAGAACATCATACCAACAGTCAGACATGGTTGTGGTAGAGTGATGGTCGGGGGCTGCTTTGCAGCTTCAGGACCTGGACGACTTACCATAATTGATGGAACCATGAATTCTGAGCTCTACCAGAAAATCCTAAAGGAGAATGTCTGGCCATCAGTTTGTGACCTCAAGCTCAAGTGCACTTGGGTTATGCAGCAGGACAACGATCCAAAACAAAACAGCAAGTCCACCTCCAAATGGTTCAAACAAAGCAAAATTTAGGCTTTGGAGTGGCCTAGTCAAAGCCCAGACTTAAATCCAATTGAGAGGCTGTATCATGACCTTACACAGACCGTTCATGGCTGAATTAAAAAAACTATTCTGCAAAGAAGAGTGGGCCAAAATTGCTCCACAGCAATGTGAAAGACTTATTGCCAGTTATCGCAAACACTGGATTGCAGTTGTTGCCACCAAGGGTGACACAAACAGTTATTAGTGCAATTAGGGCAATTACTTTTTCACATAAAGCCAGGCAGGTTTGGACAGCTTTTTTGCCTTAATAAATGAAACCATCATTTAAAAACTGCATTTTGTATTTACTCAGGTTATCTTTGTGTAATAATACAATTTGTTTGATGATCTGAGTAATTTAAGTGTGACAAATATGCAAAAAAAAATCAGAAAGGTGGCAAATACTTTTTCACAGCATTGTATATGCTTCAAGGAGGGATGGGATATGGAGAGTTATATCAAGTCTTTGCCCACTAAACAAGACTTTGAGTCCTACATTTCAAGGCTAGAACATAATTACAAGCAGTAGGGTAGCTGATCTGAAGAAAGAAATGGGAGCTAGAATAGAGGACTTAGAACACACTGCTGAAGAATGCTATAAAGTCTTGAACTCCCATTAAGCTTTTTTGAATGATCATACTGCTCTGATCCACCAGCTCATCTATCAGCAGGATGATATAAAAAAGGTTGACAGAAAATCATAATCACTAAAAACAATATCTGGATAAGTGGCCTTTCAGAATTGGTTGATATGAAAGATTTTACCTCTTGGCTCTGGAAATCTTCAGTCAACTGTTACAAAAATCTAAGACTCCCCTATAGAGATTGACCATATCCATAGGACGTTGAGAACCAGGAGCCCATAACCCTCCCTCTCCAGGGATGTCATTTGCAGAATTTGTTTCTACAAAGTTAAAAATTAGATTCTCCATGGGAAGAAGACACTATCTTATTCAAGGCGACTCAAGTGAAGTTATTCCCTGACTTTTCAAGCCAAACCTTAAAGAGATTTTAAAGGCAGAATTATTTTTATCTTAATGCATTCTATGCAGTGATGTCCACGAGTGCCTTGGCCATCCAGTACTCTCCCTCTTGATGGACTGAGACATAGCATCAGCGCCATTGGTTCCCACTGCTGTCCATGAAAGTCAGTTAGCCAATCAGGAGAGAGAGGGGGTGGGGCCGAACCAGGACTCTGCGTCTGAATGAACACAGGGAGCTGCGTGCTCAGTTTGGGTGTCCCCAGAGCAAGCTGCTTTCTCTGGGGGCACTCGACAGGGGGGAGAGGCCATGAGAGCCAAAGAGGAACCCGAGAAAAGGATGATCTGGGCTGCCCTGTGCAAAACCAGTACACAGAAGAGGCAAATATGACATGTTTGGGGTTTTTAAAGAGCTCTTAGGCTCATCACGGAGGAGTTACGCTCCAAGAATAATAAATACCAGTGGCGTTTTCCATTTCAGCCCTGCTGAGGGTAAGACGGCCCCTAACTATTTGGGAACTTTGGAACTTCCTAACATCTCAATCCCACATTGGCCTCTTTAATCTCTTGGCGTCCGCGCTATAGCCGAATGATGGCTACAGCGCAGATCCCGGCCCCTTACCGCGTGATCAGCCAATGACAATGCCCACAAGTGCCACCTATCAATGCCCACCAGTGGTGCCAATCAGTGCCTCTTCAAGAGGTATATCTCCCAAACTGTTTTTTGTTTATTGGACTTTTGTTCAGCCCTGTTATATGCCTAGGGGTCCCTGAAGACATCAGACATAGGCTGACGAAATGTTTGAAATATGTAATTTCTCGTCAGCTGGAACGCAGGTGGAGCGCTAACCGGCGATTCCTATACAATACATGCTGATTCTTGTCTTCTTTGATGTTAGTGCAATACAACCTTCTTTTTAAAATAAATGATTTGAATTATGGCACCATGAGAGTACCCTTTCCTCTACCTCTCTATATGTCAAAACTGGAGCTTGGAATACGCCATCTATATATATTCTGAATGGATGACAGCAGCAGTTTGGATTCATTCCTGTGACCTCATGTATGACATCTTGGATTTTCCCATATGCGCAATTTGACTCCCTGTAATATGGGTCAATTAAGTCTGGTGAGTGCAGGTTTGTCTGCATGTGGGTGGAGAGGAGCCTTTACTATACTTCCTGAGGACGTTATTCACGTGTGGGATCTATACATAGTCTTGACAATTGTATTATATTTCAAATGAAGATTTATTTGTTTATTACTATGGTGATTTATGATATGTAATTTATGATATACAGTGCCTTGAAAAAGTATTCATACCTCTGTAAACTTTCCACATTTTGTCATGTTACAAACAAAAACATAAATGTATTTTATTGGAATTGTATGTGTTAGACCAACACAAAGTGGCACATATTTGTGAAGTGGAAGGAAAATGATAAATGGTTTTTAATTTTTTTTTACAAATAAAAATATGAAAAGTGTGGCGTGCATTTGTATTCAGCCCCCTTTACTCTAATACCCCTAACTAAAATCTAGTGAAACCAATTGCCTTCAGAAGTCAATTATTGGTAAATAGAGTCCACCTGTGTGTAATTTAATCTCAGTATAGATACAGCTGTTCTGTGAAGCCCTCAGAGGTTTGTTAGAGGACCTTATTGAATAAACAGCATCATGAAGGCCAAGGAACACACCAGATAGGTCAGGGATAAAGTTGTGGAGAAGCTTAAAGCAGGGTCAGGTTTTAAAAAAAGATCACAATCTTTGAACATCTCAGGCTGTTAGAGTCTGCAAAAGACTTGAGACTGGGGCGGAGGTTCACCTTTCAGCAGGACAACGACCCTAAACATACAGCCAGAGCTACAATGGAATGGTTTTGATCAAAGCATATTCATGTGTTAGAATGGCCCAGTCAAAGTTCAGAAATTGAGAATCTGTGGCAAGACTTGAAATTTGCTGTTCACAGACGCTCTCCATCCAATTTGGCAAAGCTTGTGATATTTTGCAAAGAATGGGCAGAAATGTCACACTCTAGATGTGTAAAGCTGGTAGAGACATCCCCAAAAACATTTGCAGCTGTAATTGCAGTGAAAGGTGGTTCAACAAAGTATTGACTCAGGGGGGGCTGAATACAAATGCACACCACACTTTTCACATATATATTTATAAAAAAAATTCCTTCCACTTCACAATTATGTGCCACTTTGTGTTGGTCTATCACATAAAATCCCAATAAAATACATTTACGTTTTTGGTTGTAACATGACAAAATGTGGAAAATTTCAAGGGGTATGAATACTTTTTCAAGGCACTGTAAGAGTGTGGTTCCTTCGTTTCTTTTCACGTTATAGGTGTTTTTTAAACTTTACAATACGCAGCTCTTTATTGTAGTTTATTTGTTTTTTGGTCATTGATTTGAATGGGTTTGGAACCTATTGGTTCCTATATTATCTTTATTTATGTATCAGGATTTTTTGACTTATGCACCATCCTCATTCTCTTTATGGAATGAATTTTCTCTCCTCTTCACCATCGATAAATTCAGATTATTTCAGTATTCATTTTCCCAGTACTCATATAGTTCATCCTCTTTTCACAACTAAACCAGTACAGTCTTGTGTGAGTGGGTCACACACGTGTCTCCCACTTCTCTCCACCAAGGCCCTTCAGTACTTTGGTCATGACGCATATTGAAAATTATCAATCTTCAATTTGATTGCATTCCTCATGTTCTCCTCTAGATGGCAGAATTTTGTCAATTTCTGGCTTTATGTATGTCCACATTTTCACACAGTTATAATTTACTCTGTTCTTATGTCTCTAGTATTGCTTTCATCTACTCGCTTTCTTTCACCCCTTTGCTCCCTTTACATGGTCTGAATCGGTGGTCACACCATATAGGAATCCCTCAAATAGCTACCAGTATGTCTATTCCCCAGATTACTATTTCATCTCTAAATTGCAGGGGGTTAAACATACCGGAAAGGAGATGCCAAATCCTATATCATTTTCATAATTCCAGAACAAAAATGTTATTCTTACAAGAAACACACTTGTATTGTAAATTGTATTGTAATTGTATACTAGCTATACAAAACAAATATTTTCACCATTTGTTCCACAGCACCATTTAATTATCTACATACATGGGTTTACATGTGTTTCATGGCCTTCCATAAATCTTATTGTCCTGAAATTTTGACTCTCTTATAGACACTTTAGATCCTTTAATTTTTCTCAATCTTAAGATTAACAGCATTGTTCATAATCTGGCTAACGCACATCTTCCCAACCAGGATCAATCCCTTTTCTCTATTATCCCCAACTTGAGACCTTTGGCTTTCACAACCTTGTTCTGCAGGGTGATCTCATTTTTGCCCTGTCTCTGCTCATGGACTTATCGTATGATAAGTTTACTTTTTCCTTCTCCTCACTACACAAGATTACACTTCTCCAAAAACTATATCTTGTGGACATTTGCATAATATACATCCCACTGAAAGGGACAATAGCTTTTACTCAAATTCCCACATCTCCTACAGCAGGTTTGATTATTTTCTTATATATAAGTCACTATCTAAGTCTTGAAAAAAGGGGGGTAACTAGTGCGCTCAGCCAGTGAGGATTAAAAATAAATGAATAGAGAGAGCAGCCAACATATAAGTGATCTCACACTGCAATAGTCAATAATAATGGGGGGTATGTGGCGCTAACCCCCAAATAAATAAACTATAAAATCTCCTATGGAACGTAATTCCCAAGTGATGGGTAACCTTATGGTAATGTAATGATAAATTCACATATAAAATGCAACCATCATAAATGCATAAATAAATACATAAAATAATGATAAAATAGCTGATAAAGTGAATATGTGCAAATAAAAGTGACCAATGAATGGGTGGTGAAGTAAAATGACGATAAAAATTAATCCAAATAAATATAAAAATAACGATAATATAATGTGAAGTCTAAAATCAATAAGAAAGAAAGTGCCTTCTTGTGAACCAATAAAATCTAAAGTGCACAGTGCAAAGTGCCAAGACGTGAAAATAAAAGACCAAAATGAGGTCTGAGTGTGTAAAATGAAAATATAAATGAGTAAAGGTGCTTCAATGATCAAAGAATGCAACAAAACAACTAAGAAAAATGGAATCAAAATATTCAAAGCATGGATAAAGACCAAACAGAGGTCTATGAGTATATAAAGATGAATAAAGGTGCATCCAATTTCAAAATGCAATTTCAAAATGCAGAGATATGGCTGAAATGGATTGGATCACCAAGAAGGTATGGGTAAAAATGCCAAAAAATTTAATAAATGGACTCCCAAGGGAAAAAAACAAAGATGTATCACGTGGTGCACTACAAGTCCCAGTTTGCAGTAAAGATTGCACCGAAGCAGCCAAAATAGGTAATAATATCACTCAGTACATAATAATAAACTACTTCCTAGTAAATGTAAAGAAGAAAGTTCCAGATATTTCAAATAATAAAAAAGTTCTGTGTGATTTCCGTGCAGATGAAACAAAACGTGTGCTCCGCTGTGTTTTCAGGGGTGCACCCCCGTGTTTCCCCCAGCCTCTCACCTCTAGGAATGGCCCCAATAGGCCTAGTAAAGCAGAAGAACCTGTGGATGGTAACCCTGGTGTTGAGTCCCTCGCCTTCCTATGGATTCCTATGCGATCTCCTGCCTCACATTCCAGTCCCCATAGCAATTCCAAACGTCACTCCAGGGGGAAGGTATCACTCCCAATTTAAGTCAGCATATGGGGTAAGGGATAAGAGAGAAAGAGGCGCTCCAATGTGTAGTAAAGTAATAATGATTTTAATAAAAAATATCCACTTACATATAAATTTGAATGGAACCGCTCAAAGATGGAGGAACTTCCGGTCTCGGCCGATAACCGGAAGTCAACAATAGGCACCTGACTTCCTCCCTCACGCTTTTCGTCACAACACACGTGACTTACTCATAGGGTATGGAGTCAGGTGTCTGATTAGCCTATTTATACTGCATTCAAGTAAGGTTAAAACAGCGGTGGTACATCAAATATGGTAAAATCGCTTAAATACATGTCACATAATTCCTAATAGCATGGACGATTATAAGAACAATAGAAATATATAATAAAAATATACAATAAATCCTAAGGCAAATAATTTTTTATTCCCTATTGCCTACTATTGAATAACATAAAAAGACCGCCACCTGGTGGCTATTATTAAGCATTAATTCTCCAAATAGTAAAAGATCCTCAATAGTGACATCAAGTGGTAAAATAAAAAATATACCACTAGGTGGTTTCTAATATTGCCATCTAGTGGCCATTTAGCATAATAACCTCATAAATATAAAAAGGTAAAAATTTTGATAATAATTATAATTCTGATCTTGAACCATGGATAAAACATATATTAAAATTATGTTAAGAATATTAATATAATTCTGGAATCTGATATTAAAATTATTTAAAATAATTAGGACCTTTTTAATATGTGAGGGAGACCCAACTAATAATATAAAGTGTAAGAAGATAAAAATATTAGTAATAATATTAATATTACACTTAATATTAATAATTAGATATAAAACAGTTTAAATCAAATTCGACATTATGTCCCCAAGGTTTGAGTGTACATAATTCATAAATCCATCTTGATTCGGCTTGACTGATTCTAATGATTTTATTGTCACCTCTCCAGTGGGGCTTGTATGTTTCTATCGCAGAGATTTTTAATTTTTATTTTGCATAGTGTCGTGACAGACTATGTTTGTCAAATCCTTTTTTAATATTTTGAACGTGCTCCCTCAATTTTTTTCCATAGTTCTCTTTTGGTCCTGCCTATATATTGGATCTGGCAAGGACACTCCATCAAGTATACCACGCTTTCAGTCCTACATGTTATAAAGTCATCAATATCATATTCCTTCTGTGTAACTGTTGATGTAAAAGAGGACTTCTTTTTCTTGTTTTCTTTTGTGTGTCGGCACGCATAGCATTTTTTGCATGGGTAGTACCCCTTGCCCTCAAAGAAGGAAAAAAACTTTTTTGGGGGTGGGTCGAGGACATTTTTAGCCAGATCATATCTTAGAGTGGGAGCTCGTTTATAGATAAATTTAGGTCTTTCTGGGAGTATAGTGCCAAGATGTCGGTCTGTTTTCAAAATATCCCAATACTTTTTGAAGATTTTCTCAACATGTTTATGTTGCACATTAAAGTCCATTATAATTGGTACTTTTTCTTTTTCTTCTATTTTTCGGATAGTATCTTTTATTAAGGTTTCTCTATCCACCTGTGCAATATCTTGAATTTTATCTTCAATGAAATCCGTCTTATATCCTTTTTTGACAAATCTTTCCTCAATCATTTCAGCTTGTTTCAGAAAGACTTGTTTATCTGAACAATTTTGCCTTAGTCTGATAAGTTGGCCTTTTGGGATGTTTTCCAGCCAAGTATTATTATGACAGCTGTCTAGAGGAAGGTAGCTGCTCCTGTCCACTGTTTTAAAATAAGTGTGAGTGGTGAGTAGGTTTTCCTCTTTTTTGATTACTAGATCCAGGAAATTAATTTTATCCGTGCTTATATCCCAAGTAAGCTTGATATTTTTTGTATTTGTATTCAAATGGAAGCAAAAATCACTGAGGCTTTCTCTGTCACCGGACCAGATTAAAATAATATCATCGATATACCGTTTAAATAAAATTAGCTGATGGGGTAACTGTTTGTATAAAGCCTCTTCTTCCCATTCTGCCATATACAGATTTGCCACACTAGGGGCAAACTTTGCTACCATGGCAATACCACATATTTGTTTATAATAAACACTATTAAACCAGAAGTAGTTTGAATCGAGGCTAAATTGTAAACAATCAAGTAGGAATCTTCTCTGTACACATTTGATATCACTGAGGTTTCTGAGGGCCCATTTTGTGGCTTGTATTGCCTCCTCGTGGTTTATAATAGTATATAGGGATCCCACGTCCGCCGTAGCCAAATATACAGGTCCATTTTCAAGGTTGAGAGTATTTAGAACCTGGATGAAATGTTTCGTATCTCTGAGATATGATTTTGTTTTTTTGACAACCGGTTGTAAGAAACCATCTATATATTCCCCAATTCTAGCACATACTGAATTAATTCCATTAACTATGGGTCTCCCAGGGTTTTTTTCAGCATTTTTATGTACCTTTGGCACAGTATAGATAACGGGTACCCTGCATATATTAGGTTGCAAATATTTAATCTCTTTTTTATTCAGTAATCCTTTATCCGAGCCCTTCTGAATCACTCGAGCTAGTTCCTTCCTATATCTCATGGTTGGATTACTGAGAAGTTTCTGGTATGTGTACTCATCATTTAATTGTCGATGGATTTCTTCATTATAATCTGTTTTTGACTGTATGACAATTGCTCCTCCTTTGTCCGCTTGGCGTATCACAATATCTTTTCTTGATTCCAGTTTTCTTATTCCATTTTTTATGTCTCCTGGGTTGAACACCTTCTTTATTTTGAGTTGTTGTAAGTCTTTTAATACCATTTTTTTGAAAACTTCTATATGTCCATCGTTTCCCGGTGGGGGATTGAAGAGGGATTTATTCCTTAAATTGCTAAACTGGATTCCATTATTGTCAGGTAACTTCACTCCCCTTCCTATTCCTGAGTTGTTAAGCATATACTTCTTTATATTGAGGCTCCTTATAAATTTGTTTACGTCCACATAGGTGTTAAATCTATTTATATTCTTTACTGGGGCAAATTTTAATCCTTTATCAAGTACTTTGATTTCTTCTTGTGTCAGCACTACTCCACTTATATTCATGATTCCATCACCTATTATTCTCTTTTCCTTTTGTGTCTTGATTCCTGCCCGGTATCCTCTTCTCGTTTTTAGTTTCTTGTATTTTTCTTGTATATTTCTTGTATATCTAAGTCTTATTTATCTACCTCAAGGTCAATCACCTTGTGCGTGAATTGGTTTTCATGGAGCCTTAATGATAACCTTTTGACTGACCCTGTGTGTTCAGCAGACATCAATTGGGCCATTTGTGAATTTTCAGCTAACCATGCTAATGATACCACTCATCCACTTGTTAAGTGGGAGGCTCTAAAATGCACCCTTCTTGCAACATGGAGCCTGGCTCAAAAAACAATGTTCTTTACTCTCTAAAATTGCATCCCTTGAATCTCTTCATAAAAAAGATTTAATGAAAGCCTTTCTCCTCAAACTCTCTGACTCCATGAGAGACCTCCTAAGCCGCTCTCTTAATGCACAGAATGGATCCTGCAAAACGCATTATGCTCTTGCCAACAAATGTGGCACACACCTCTCGAGAGTTTTACACCCGAGACCCCCAGAGCTTCCATACCCTTCCTTCTCTACATTTCCAAAAATAAGATTTATAACACTTTAGGTATCATGGAAGAATTTTGACACCATTTTCCTTTTGTACAATCTCCCTTAACCCCACCTCCCCTTTGCACTGGAGAAGCAGCTGACCCTCTATTCTCTTGTGAATGAATGAATGAATGACTTGTATAGTGCAACCTATGCGAACTGAATCGCCTCAGGGCCATTTTTGCCACTGGTGTCCATCTGTGGTATAGTGCGGTCCTTGCCCTGTGGGGTCCTGACACGCTTACAAACACATACACATACAACATACACATATTTGGCCAATTTTATCGACAGGATCTAATTAACCTACCAGCATGTCTTTGGAGTGTGGGAGGAAACCGGAGTACCCGGAGGAAACCCACGCAAGCACAGGGAGAACATGCAAACTCCAGGCAGAAGGTGTCATGGTCGGGATATGAACCAGCGACCCTATTACTGCTAGGTGAAAGTGCTAACCACTACACCACTGTGCTGCCCACATGCAGGAAACTTGTGTGCAGGAAACTTCTCTCCCCACATTATATCCTCAAACAGTGGACATCTTAGATTCACCATTGTCAGAATCTAAATTCCTCACTATCATTAAAGCCCTTAAATCAGATAAATGCCCCAGCCAAGATGGCTTTATGCTTCGTTTCTATAAATCTTTTGCTACCCTTTTATCTCCCATCATGGCCCAAAAATTCAACTGCATTGAATATACATATCTTCCCTCACCTAACCATTTGTCTGCTAACATTGCTCTTATACCAAAGCCATGGAAATACCCTGTGATCTGTAGCAACTATATTATTATTATTATACAGGATTTATATAGTGCCAACAGCTTTACAACATTAGGGCAAACAGTACAGTTACAATACAATTTAATACAGGTAGAATCAGACGACCCTGCTCGTTAGAGCTTACAATCTAAAAGGAAGGGTCAAGTGATACAAAAGATAGTAACTGTGGGTGATGAGCTGATGGAGAAAATAAAATTACAGTTGTTAGGTGGAGGCAGGATAGGCTTCTCTGAAGAAAAAAGTTTTCAAGGATCGTTTAACAATGGATAGAGTAGGAGAAAGATAGATTGGGGTAGGAAATTCTAAAGGATGGGCGAAGCTCGGGAGAAGTCCTGGAGGCGAGTATGGGAGGAGATGACAAGGGAACTGGAGAGCATCAGGTCTTGGGTGGAACATAGAGAACGATTTAGTTGGGATTTTGAGACTAGTTTAGTGATGTAGCTGGAGGCCGAGTTGAATGTGTTGGGTGAGTGGTAGCCAATTAATGGATTGGCAGAGAGGGGTAGCAGACACTGAGCAGTTTGTAGGGTGGATGAGTCTAGCAGCAGAATTCATGACAGACTGAATAGGGGATAGCCGATATAACAGTAAGCCAATATGGAGGGAGTTGCAGTAGTCGAGGCGAGAGATAACCAGGGAGTAAATTAGGAGCCTTGTGGTGTCATTGGTTAGGAATGGGCATATTTTGGAGATGGTGTGGAGGTTGAGGTGACAAGTTTTGGAAAGTGATTGGATGTGGGGCCGAAAGGAGAGTTTAGAATTCATCATAACACCTTGAACCCTAGCATGCAGGGGTGGGTTGATGGTTGTGCCATTAATCTTGACAGAGAAGTCAGGGGAAGGGGCACGTGGGGAAGGAAATACTATGAGCTCAGGTTTGGATGCATTGAGTTTGAGTAAGTGGTATGACATCCAGCCTAATATGTCTGTTAGTAAAATTAGTGATACGTGAGGTGACTGATAGAGTGAGATGAGGGGTAGAGAGGTAGATTTGGGTGTCATATACATAGAAATTATATTGAAGGCCATTGGATGCTATCAGCTGACCCAGGGAAGAGGTGTAGATTGAGAATAGGAGAGGTCCAAGAACAGAACCTTGGTGACCCAGGGGAAGAAAGAAAGAGGAGAGGAGGAAGTAGAATTGTAAGTAACACTGAAAGTGTGATGGGATAGGTAGGATGAGAGCCAATGAGGAACACAGTCACAGAGAAAAAAGGAGTAAAGTTTTTTGAGGAAGAGTGGGTGGTCAACCATATCAAAGGCAGCCGAAAAGTACAGAAGTAGTATAGAATAGTGTCCTTTGGTTTTTGCTGTTAGTAAGTAGTTTGTGAGTTTTAGAAGAGCAGTTTCTGTGGAGTGTTGAGGGCAAAATCCAGACTGAAGGGGATCAAGAAGGTTGTTCTTAATGAGGTGGTCACTCAGTTGCTTGTAGACCAGGCATTCAATGAGTTTGGAGAAAAAGGTAAGCAAGGATATGGGGCATAGATTGTTAGGATTGGTGGGGACCAAGGAAGGCTTGGGGATGACTAGTGCATGTTTTACAGAGTTGGGGAAGATGCCAGAAGAGAGAGAGAGATTGAAGATGTGGGTTAGAGAGTGTAGGATCGAGTCAGAGGGCGACCACAGTATTTAAGAAGGAACTGGGTCCAGAGGACCGGTGGGTTGGTTGGGTGTAAGAAATAGGTTTTGCAACATTGTTTATAGTAGCAGGGTTGAATAATGGAACTGTTGATTGTACCTGTGGAGATGGAGTGTTAAGTGTGGGGGTGGGGGGTCTCTGTAGAGTGGAGATTTCATCACAAATTGAATCAGTCATATTTTTAAGTGATTGTTGATCTCCTGGGCAGTGAGTGAGTTAGTGGGGGGAGGCAGTGGAGGACCCAGTAGAGAGTTAAAGGTAGAGAATAGTTTATGGGGCTCAATGAGAATTATATATCGACCAATTCCCCCCTTTTGAATATTGACTTAAAGGTATATGTCAAAGTTTTAGCATCTATTCTCTCCACATTAATCCTTGGTCCAGTTCACGGTGACCAAGTTGGGTTAGTTTCTGGACGTGAGGCTAAAGATGTCACTAACCTTACCCCACACCAAGCCGCAGTCATACTTACTGGTGGGAAGTGGTGATCATGGACAAAAGGGGGGGTGGATATTTGCATATCCAAGAGGTTAGGATGTGGCTGCTCTGTCATCCATCTCTTGTAGGTGCTGGCAAATGTTGTGACAGGCGTGGTCAACATCAATGTGGCTGGTGGTGCAGGAGCAGCAAACGGCAGGTGATGCAGAGAGTGTTGCATCTTGCACAGGTTCAGGGGTAAGGACTCAATCACTGGCATGGAAGAGCCCAGGGGATGGTGAGTGGCAGATGATTTGTATCAGGAACATAAGGGATTAACCACCAGAGCTCCCTGGTGAAGCTTAGAGGATGGTGAAGGCAATATGTGTACTAGATGCATTGTAGAGGCTGCATTCACTGTGGAGGCAACCACAGACGTAGGAAAGGCCAACATTTGATCTTTTGATTGAGGGGGGGCATATCCACCCAGGAGAGCTGCAGCATTAGGAAGCTCTGCTCATCCTGCCGACTACACAGTGGCCAGAGAGGTGACATCTCCTCTCTATTTAGTAGCACCCAGCACTGGATTCACATCTGTCCATGCCCAAGTGACAGAACTCCTGCTCAGCTCCACAGAAGCTCACAGGCTTCTTCCTTCCTCATTCAGAGACCAGCAGCATGGTGGCAATGCAGCATCCTTTGACTCACAGCTATTGGATTCCCAAGCAAAGGACACAAGCACGGACTCCTCTACCTGCACAGTAATACCACGCAGTACACAGCCCACACCCGGTGAGTCCCCACCTGACAGCCCCACCACTAAAAGCCCTGCTAAGGCTAAAAAGTCTAAAAAGGGAGATGATTCTATTCCTTCAGCTAGCTTGTCAAATCCAGCAATGCAGCCTCCTCTTTAGAGGACTTCCCTGCCTCCTCACAGCCTGATTTCATTACAGACCTGGAGAATATGTTGATCTCACTGAGAGATTCTATCCACACAGATTTGTCTCATATGCTCAATGACATCATTGCCACAGTGTAAAATGTCAGCTCTAGGGTCTCCCACCCTGAAAAAATGTGAAAAAGTGATATCTGTATTGCTCACAATGAATTGATTGATTCCCACATGGAACACAGCTCTGAGATCCAACAGATCAACAACCAAGATAGCGAATGTAGAGGATAGATTGCGGCATAACAATAAATTTAGGGGCATATCTAAATTGTTTACAGCTGCTACTTTATGACTTCAAGAATGGGAACTTATTATTATTAGAGTACACTGCATCCCAAAACCAGCCCTCCTTCCTCAACAAACACCATGTGAAGTCCTTGCCAGAATACACTTTTTTCTTATAAAAGAAAAAGCAATGAGGGCTGTTGAAACAACCCACCGCTGTCCTCTAAATTCTCAGGTGTATCCCTGTTTGTAAAGCTTTAAGCAGCAATGATACAAAACAGGCAGAAATTCCTAACCTTAACCAAAGCTCTCAGGAATCACAAAATCGTATATAAATGGGGATATCCCACAAAGCTAAGCCTGTCCAGACAAAGGAAAAAACACACACATAATCATTGGAATCGTATATAAATGGGGATATCCCACAAAGCTAAGCGTGTCCAGACAAAGGAAAAATCACACACATTATCATTGGAATCGGGCTTGAAACTACTCAAGGAGTGGCAAAACCTAGCCCCTGATATTACTGTATTCGACAAAAAAATCCGGTGAAATTGCTTACAAAATTATTTAATAATTGTTATCATTTAGAGCCCAAATGTGTGATTTTTTTTTTTTTTTCAGTTCAACCAGTCTTTCTGTTAACTGTTCTATATCCCCACCACTTAGCAGCGATTTTGCTGCACATGGTACCTGTTTTTTTTTTTTTTTTTTTTCAGGACCACTTCCCACCACGCCTTGGAGAAACTTAATATAACACTATTTCATTGTATAAGTGAATATGTGCATGTACCTAGAAACCTCATATACCCAAATCACAAAGCATCAAGTGCATACTGCAGCCTCCTCAAAAATAAAACAAAGTGTCTTAAGAGAAATCATAAAGGGGACATAGATTTCTGGAGGTGCTAGATTATTCTTTAAAGTCTCAGTGATTGCCCTAAAAAAAATATTTTGTAAAGCATATAAAGTTCATATAAAAATATCCATGCTCAAACGGTGGTAATAGATAAAAGATAGTTTTTACTTTTAATTGTTTCTTTAGTTGTTATGCCTTTTATGCATTTACAGGATTCTACGAGTACCAGCCGCCACTTACTGCCCATACCCACAGCTCCAGGTATGGTACTCGTAGAATCCTGTAAAGGCATAAAAGGCATAGGAATCTAAACTGCACCAAAGACCCTCTTCATGGACACATTGAGGTACTCTCTCTATCATGGCTGCTGTTAGAAATCACGGGGCCCCATACAGACTACCTGACAGGGCCCCCCCTCCCCGAAAGTGACTGAGGACCTAGATTTATCAGTCCCTTTCTCTGCAGCCTCAGCAGCTCAGATGAATGAATAGAAAATACTCTGAGGCTTCATGCTCATTCACAAATTGGAAAACACAGTTTACTGTACTTCAGTGATGAATAGTGATTGGTACCGGGCGCTCACTGTGTTAATTCGGGAAAGGAATGGGCCAGTAAATTACATATTTACCGCCCCTCCCCCGCTCTCTATCCTGAAACATCCCCCTGTGTAACCGCAGCAGTTGCCAGTGGGAAAGCAGAGGAGGAAAACCTAAAGCACTGCTGGGGTAAAGGGGCATACAGTAGGGCCTTGACAGCAGATGGAAGGAGTACATGCACTAGGACCAATCCCCCTGCAGTGCAGCAGAGGGATAAAAAGGATGAGAAATTGGCAGCACTGCAGGGAGAGGCAGAAGAGGATCAATGTCTGCAGTGTACATCCGGCCCTCCTGCTTAGCAGGTGCCTGGGCCCCCCTTTGAACTGATGGTGCACGGGTCCAGAACAGGAGGGCTGGCTTTTGTCCAGCAACTCCCCCTATGCCGCGTACACACGATTGGAAATTCTGCCAGTTAAAGACTGATGTGAGCTTTTGGTCGGAAAATGGCAGAATTTCGGCCAGCAAAAGATTGAGAGCATGTTCTCAATTTTTCTGCCGGAAATTCCGATCGTCTGTGGCAATTCCGACGCGCAAAATTCTGACGCATGCTCGGAAACAATTTGACGCATGCTCGGAAGCATTGAACTTAATTTTCGCGGCTCATCATGTTGTACGTCACTGCGTTCTTGACGGTCGGAAATTGGTGTGACCGTGTGTAGGCAACACAAGCTTGATCGGAATTTCCGATCCTGTATACGCGGCATTAGGCTCTACTACTTAACATAATGACTATCAAACTAATTTCTCTAAATGCCAGGGGTCTGAACTGCCTTCCAGAAAGAGGCCAAATGCCTGAAGAGAGACGTCTTATTTATATAGGAAACTAATTTTGCAAAAGAGACATCTTCACTCTTAAATCATAAGAACTTCCCTTGTGTATTAAAGTCAGTCCCCCCCCCCCCCTCCAAAAAAAAAACGAGTTATTGCTATAGACTCATCCATTTCCTTTCAACTTCTATCAGTTGTTGCAGTGGAAGATACTAATGGTCGACACTTAATCTTGGTATGTAAACTTAATAATATTTTGTGTACCTTGGTCAAATGTCTATGCACTCAAAGTTAAACAGATCAAATTCATCCAAACATTTTTCAAAAACGAAACAATTGTCATCAGGGACTATTACCTATGGGAGGGAACTTCAACTCCATTGGAGACCCTAGAAATTACTCTACAGCTGTCAATAGGACAGACACATGATCTGTTTGACATTTGGCATTGTCAACATGGTTCGGAGCATGATTACACATACCATTTCGTTTTGCACTGCTCCGACTCTAGGTTTGACATGTTCTTATCTTATCATTATCTATAATTGAATTGATCACATGGTCTGACCATGCATCTGTGATAATGTCTCAGAATCTAATAACTCCACACCACCAGCCCTTTGGAGACATAATACATATCTCTTGATCCTGTAATCTGTGATCAAAGGCTCTTGAATCTTTTCGTGGTTTACACGAATTGAAGAAGTAAATAGGATGGAAGATTTGCTATTAGTGGCCCAGAATCGACATGAGACCTATATAGAAACTTGGGACCAATGGAATATATTTAAATACTCAGAGGAAGGAAAGCTTCTCTTTGTACCTTGAGTATTGTGGAGAGGGAGGGGAAGGAGGGGCTGACGGGGGCCTCCATTACCCTTTTCGATGGCTAGATTGGCAGGAGATCTTTTCTTCCTTCCATGTATATCTATTATATATTGATCCCCCTTTTTGTGTTTTTGTGTTTTGTTTTTTTTTTGTGTTGATTTGGTTGGGGCTTGTCTTGTTTTGTCTTAGTTGGAGGTCACATTATGTAAAGAGTGAAAAGGTGTTGTCTAGACATAGAGGGAAAAGAGGACGAAGGCAAGACAGAATACAGACTACTCAATATAAATAGCTGTTGCTGTAATTGAGATAGAAGTAATGGTATAATTTAGTTTGTGAAGGGATCTGCTTGGTTCCTATATGTTTGAAATATTTGATTTATGAATGGTTAATCTATCTGTGTATTGGACAACTTAAATAAAGAATAAAAAAATGGAAAAAAAACAAAGGCTCTTGCCCAGCCAGGTGCAAGAAGCTGTGAAACAGCTATGTTTTAAGCTGTGAAACAGTAAAACAGTGCCCATCTACAACCCAATGATAGCAGTATCAAAACGGCTCCAATATTGGCATGGGAAAAAGATCTAGGCACCACTTTCAGCTATTTGGAATGTAAACAAGCTAGAGGCATCAAGGTGCCAATCACTGGGATAACTTCCTAAAAATGATAAACAGAAGCTATCTTGTCCCCGTTAAACTAGCAAAAATCTTCCCCGACTCCAAGGCTGAATGTTGGAGAGGAGGCAGAGACACAGGGACTTTATTCCATGTATTTTGGAAGCGCAGCATCCAAAAGCGCTCCCCAACATCGGAGATGGCTCTTCTACATCAAAAATTAGACAAAATTCCAAAACAATTCCACTTTCTAATTGTCCAAATTCTTACTGCAGCCCGTATGACTATAGCATCTCTCTGGAAAACTAATATAGCCCCTAATGTGTCAGAAACGATCAAAAAAGTGCAAAATTCTGCCCAATATGAACGGACACTAGAATATAGTATGGACACTATACAAAAACTTTACAATAATTGGAACTGTTGGCTTTACGAATTCCTGATAAAAGATACATAATTTGATGGTCATACAGGATCTGGTCTCTTGAAGCCATTTCATCTTGGTTTAATCTTGGTATAATATGGTGCCTATGTTCTGTTTTGTTATGCTTGTTTTTTTTTTCTCTTCTTTTAACCCCCTTTAAGCCCCATACACACGGTCGGACAATCCGCGGACCAGGTCCGTCGGACCATGTCCGTCATACTTTGTCCGATGTTGGTTTTGCGTACACACGGTCGGACAAAGTTGTCGGAAAATCCGATCATTCTGAACGCGGTGACGATTGTTGCCTACGACGGGACTACGTAGAGGCTAGTAGCCAATAGGTTTGGTCTTGTAATGTGATCTGAGCATGCGTGGCACTTTGTCCGGTCGGACAACCGTACACACGATCGGATTTGGTGTGATCGGACCGTGTTGACGGCAAATCTTTCCAACAGGAGATAAGACTTTGTCCGTCGGTCAAACCGACGAACACTGTCCGATGGTGCATACACACGATCTGATTTTTCAACAACCTTGTCCGATCGGACAGAATCCATGAAAAAGTCCGACCGTGTGTATGGGGCTTTACTTATGTAACCCTTACGTATTACAAAAGAACAATCCCCCAATTAGGGAAAAAGTTATAATGATAACCTTTCTGTTTGTGTCTTGATTGCTTAAGTTGCTAAGAAACACTCTTTAACCTAGAGCAATATTGTATACTATACATGATGATTTAATGACTGAATCATTGTAAACTGCAATACTGTTCAATAAAAAAACTAATTGAAAAGAAACAGTGCTATGTATTTGTTTCTGGATTATCAGTGATCTGAGTGCAAGGTATGACAAAGATGCAGTATCTGTAGTATCTGTATTAACCACTACAATACTGGGCACTTTCGCCCCCTTCCTTCCCAGACCAATTTTCAGCTTTCAGCGCTTTTGCACTTTCAATGAGAATTGCGCGCCATGCTACACTGTACCCACATGAAATTTTTATTATTTTGTTCCTACAAATAGAGCTTTCTTTTGGTGGTATTTATTCACGACTCCATTTTTTATTTTTTGCAAAATATAAGCGAAAAAAGAGCGGAAATTTGGAAAAAAACACTATTTTCTTTTTTCTATTTTAAAAGAAATCCAATAAAATCTAATTTTGTCATAAATTTCAGCCAAAATGTATTCTGCTACATGTCTTTGGTAAAAAAAATCCTGTTAGGTGTACAATAATTGGTTTGTGTGATCACGGACATATGTACGCAGATGATCATGTTCTTTTACCTAGAAAAGGTGTGCCTCTACATTGCATACTTCTTCTCCTTGCAGGTGTTCCATGATGTACTCACAAATCTCAACCTCACTTGAACCTGTGGCATGAGGAACCACTTTATCTTCTTTTTCCTGCATCAAGGTAGCCAGTGAGCGCAGGCGGCTTTCAGGCAATGGGGTAGATTTACTAAAACTGGTGCACTCAGAATGTAGTGCAGCTTTGCATGGTAGCCAAACAGCTTCTAACTTCAGCTTGTTCAATTAAGCTTTGACAATGAAACTTGGAAGCTGATTGGTTTCTATGCAAAGCTGCATCAGATTTTGAATGCTCCAGTTTTACTAAATAACCCCCAATGTGTGCAATAGCTTCTGAATGTGCCACAGCTTCTTTACTGATGTTGGATCAGCCATTTGTGTTCTGTGCAGCCTCCCTGATGTCTGTCACATTACTGTATTAGCTGCTTCCATTCTCTGTGACCTGTGGCACTGTGACCAATCCCAGACGGAGCCCCCAAATGTTACAGGATTCTCAGTGATCTGAGCGCAAGGTATGACAAAGATGCAGCCTGCAGTATCTGTATCAAAGAGGAGACAGAAAACACTGTTGCTCACTTGCTTTCCAAGTTTAATGTGAACTTGTTGGTTTCAGTCTCCTGATGTCACACGACAAATCATTAGAGCTCCCTTTAGCTGCAGCCTAATAATAGCATTATTGGGAGGTTTATTTATGAACTTGCTACATATTACTGCTGGAATGGCAGCAGTGTGATCCAGAAGCCTGATGTCAATGGCTCCCACCCTACAGGGTGCAGAGAGCCATGTGAACCTCACAGCAGCTGCCAGGAAGGAGATGGGAACCACTGTAGTTAGTGTGGTCCTAGAACTCCTTCAATGGGGAAATCAGGGTGTACTGGGGGACTGAGGGAAATATTTATGACTTTGCTTATGCTTGGAGTAACCCCTGTGGCATCGGGCAGATGAGTGGGGAGCTGTGGAAGAAGGAGACCCAGAATCATCAGTGCCAATGGCTGAGCAGTGGGGGGAGCAGTGGAAGGTGGAGACCCAGCACCATCAGTGCCTGTGGCATTGGGCAGATGAGTGGGGAGCAGCGGAAGGAGGAGACCCAGCACCATAAGTGCCAATGGCTCTAAATAAATGTATAGCACTGTCATGTCTCAGCAACCCAGAAAGGACTAGGGCTCAGTCTGTATGGTGGGCACTTTCACCACCTTACCCAGGAATCATAAGCCTTGCCACAGAATCCTAAGAAAAGAGGAATGACAGGAGGAGATGACAGCTCTGTGGACAGAAGGGGGAGAAGCCAAGCTGCCTGACCTTTTTCTAGCAGCTCCCTGACCTTGGAGACAAGAAACTCTGTAACCATTATGAAACACAGAGGATGGGCATAAACTTTTCTGAAGTTGCAGTTCCTCTGGTCAGTGATGATTTACCTCAATGTAGACTTTTTATTAGCATTCAGACCCAGCCCCCTCATCTTGTGCCTAAGTTGCCAATACCCTTAGAGCTACTTTAAATTGTTGTATATGTCCACGCCCAATTACTGAGTACAACTCATTCAAGGCTCCATTTCCCTATGGGCTCACGGGGCCTTCATAACCATAAAGCAGTGACACAAATTAAAACTGGCATAGTTTCAGAAAAGCAATAAAAAAAAGTGCAGTCCCTTATATAGCATAGGTTCTGTTGTTTGGCGTTCAAATTTTATGGTGCAAGCGTAATCCCCTTAATAGGGTCTCCAAGACCCGGCATATGAATAGGGAATATAAACTTCTACTTGCCGTGATGTTTGATGTTTTTCTTTTGGGCACCTTTTCCACTTCCCTGAAATAGAGAGTACTTACAAAGGTACGTTAAAAACATAGAAAGATTTAAACATGGATTATTTTTTTATTTAATTGTTTTTATGAGAAATATTCATAAAATAGTTTTTTCCTCAATTCATGACAGACGGAGATTGACATTCAACATCCTTACACAAATATGCAAATTCCTCATATTAAATGTGCAGAGCATTGAGGGGAAAAAAATATATATGAGTATGAAGGAAGTATAAGCATTTTTAACATACCAAACACTCCCATCACCCTCACAAAAAAAAAAAACAAGAAAGAAAAAAAATTCCGTAAATTGCTTACATACACACAGCAGATGCCAATAAATATTAACATGAATTAATTGCATTAAAATACCAGATAATCATTTCTTCTACCTGATACACAAGACATCTAAAGTGAAGGGTGTTTTCTAGACAATATTGTAGAACACAAAAATAGGCATTTTGGAGGTGATGCATTTGTGATTTTATTGTTTTTTAATGTTTTTTTCCCTTTCTCTCTCATTACCCCCCCCCCCCCTTTTTTTTTTTCATTCTCGTACACTTATACTCAACCCGACAGTCTTTGAAAAATGTTGTTTCCCACTACA
>CM053035.1:156193540-156256773 GCA_028564925.1 Lithobates sylvaticus | reverse complement strand
GAACACCAGGGATTTCACATAAAGGAAGCATACAAAGAGAGCAGTATACTTTTTGTATACAAATACATTGCACAGCAGGCACATATCAGGAATATGAAATGTTGGGCTTACATACTCTTTAAATTTGGTTGAAACTTTTCCAGTTTGGTAGACGAGTGATTTAAATTGGGTATACGCCTACTGAGCCAAAACTCTGGCTGCAACGGAAAATTCAACATTTAGCATTTGCTTTACTTCCACTGCTAAATGTGACAGCTTCCCCCTTAGGCAGGTCCTTAAGGAAGCCATTTCCTAGCAACCAGTGAAATATTCCTGCCTGCCCATGGGGCTACCACATTGACAACTGAATGTAAAATAATGGGCTGGGGGTGGTGGCAGATATCACTGGCCACATATTTCCATCTGAAAAATTATATTTCAGAATGCTTTAGAACTAATAGTTGGATGCTGATTGGCTGCTATGGACAGAAAATAATTTTCATATGAGTTCGCTTTTTGATATATAACACATCATAGTGTTATATAGAGGATCTCAGGCCAACTCTGTTGGTACTTTCATCAATCAATACCCTTTCCTACGGTAGTTTTACTACAGGATTGATAATGGTGGCAATATCTTGAAAGATGTGAAACAGCAATAGAATGAAATCTAAAAAATAGAAAACAACATTTTAACAAAGTTTATCCAGCTATAAGTGTAAAAACAACCAAAAAAAAGGATCATTCCTGTTCATGATTCAGGCAATTGTGGCTATATTAGTGCACTTGCAGCAAAAATAATTTAATACTGTACATGATACTTTTTTGTTTGCATCAAAATTTTCGCAACACACTTTTGGGATGTTCCCCTTTTCTGCAAGGTCCAAGCAGTACTAGTACACAAAGTTTAAACAAAATGTTAATAAGACAGTCCCTTAAATATAAAAAACACAAACAAACATGCACAGCAATGGTAACTAAACTTCAATAGTTGGTGAGATAAGAAAAGGAGAGGACTATGGACTGGGGGGGGAGTAAAAGTCACAAAGGTGAGAGTGGTAATAAAACTACTGGATAGTGATTGAGAAAACTGAGGTCCACATTTAGTCTATTATCACAGCCCGGCTATAAAATACCACCAAATATGTATGGACTCAGAAGACAGAATCAGACATCTCAGGATAAGAGCAGATACCATCCATAAGAAAAGTTACAAGAATAAAACCATCAATACAAGCATAAACATGGCCCTGAAAACCTGAAGAGAAAATCTTCAATACAAAGAGAAAAAAAAATAACCTTGTACCTCTAGTAACCACATTCAATCCAGTACTAGAAGGGATAAGACATATAATCAAATATTTGCAACCCATCATAACAGAGGGTAAAACACTGAAAACAATATTTCAACAACCCCCAATACTGGCTTTCAGGCAACCACTCACCCTCCAGACATTAACTAATCAGCATGTACCATCATTCTGATTATGAAGTCACAATGAAAGGAACCAGGCCTTGCAAAAAGAAACAGTGCTAACTGTGCAGCCAATTAATCAATTAAAAAGTGTCACATGCACAAACGGGACCTTCAATATCTCAGGATCATTTAGCTGTACCTCCAGTAATGTAGTGTACCTAATCCAATGCAAAAAATGTAGCTACGGTTCTTACGTTTGTAAAACTGGACTGAAATTACAAAGAAGAATACATTTACACAGACATACTAATAAAGAACATAAGGAAGATAATTTCTGCACAACTGTGGGGCATCACTTTTCACAAACACTACACTATGGAAATCATGAATGTTTTAGATTTTAAAGGGAACTTGAAAACTATTCCGTAAAGGAAAACATTTGAACTAAGAATGATAATTCTATTTGACACAAACGATAATGGACTATATGTGGATCTCAGTTTTCTAAATCACTATCCAAGTTTTATGACCACCCTCAACTCTGTGACCTCTTACAATCTATAGTCCTCTCTTTTTATTATCTCACTATCACCCCAGTACACATCGGCCGAATGTCAGGTGGTTTCGGCTGCTTTAATAGAAACTGGCCAACATTCAGCCCGTGTGTATGAAAAAGGTCTGCCGATCGGAATCCGATGAGAGTGCTGGCCAGTGTGTTCTGGCAGACAGTCCCCCTTTTCAGAACACAAAGGGACAGCAGGAAAGATTGTTGTACTAACATTGGATAGTTAGTACAGCGGCTCCTCCTGAGCTCTTCGTTTTTTTTTTTTCATTCAGTCCACTGGGTTGAACAAAATAAAACCGCTAGTGTGTACCAGGTTTAAATATCCAAGTTTAATTACCATAGCTGTGGATGTTTTTTTTTTTTTTTTTCTACTCAGAGATTGTCTTGTTTCCATTCTGCTAAAACGTTGTCTATTAGTGCTGCTTGGACAATGATAAATATCAAAATCCCAAAAGGGGGATACCCCTCGAAAGCTTGCCTGGAAAATTTGGATGTTTGTGCAAATAAAAGAGTATCACAGACAGAACTCAATTCCAGTTCATGACAAATTAAAGTAATTGTAAAGTCTTTTAAATAACAAACATGTTATACTTACCTGCCCTGTGCAGTGGTTTTGCACAGGGCAGCCTGAATCCTCCTCTTCTCAGGTCCCTCTTCTGTGCTCCTGGTCCCTCCCTCCTGTGGAGTGTCCCCACAGCAAGCAGCTTTCTATGGGGGCACCCGAGCCGAGCTGTGGTTCGGCCCCGCCCCCTCTCTCTCGCGATTGGCTAACTGACTGGCTTGATTGACAGCAGCAGGAGCCAATGGTGCCAAGTCCCAGACAGCCAAGGGACTTGTGGACATCGCTGGATAGAAATAAGTATTAGGGGGGCTTCTGCACACAGAAGGCTTTTTATCTTAATGCATAGAATGCATTAGGATAAAAACATTCTGACTTTACAACCCCTTTAAACCTAAGGCACATGTCACTTGGTATATATACTATGCTTAAGAATCAATATATTTTTACAGCTAACTGTGAAACTACAGCACAAGAGAGGGTGGTGAATGCAGTCAGTAAAGGAAATTCTGCAATTTGCCAACTGTAATAGAAAATATGCTGCTATAAAAGAACATTCACACACCATCAATTATGCAGAGGCATTACCTCCTATAAAAACACGATAAGAATATTTACTGTAGAAAGAGAAGACAGTTTGGGGCAAATTAGCATTTTAATTACAAATAGAAATTAACAGTTAGGAAACCATTAACATCATATTTTCCAGGAAGCACAAGATAAATATCCAAATATAATAAAAAAAGCTATAAAATTAAGTACTTCATTTGTTACTGACTGCAGTAAATGCACAAATAAGCAGTGCAAAACAAGAGCATGTGTGCACAACTTTGAGAGTTTAACTTACTGAGACTTACCTCATGTATAAAAATGGCAATATACATTTACATACAATCTCCTATTCATGAAGCAGACCTCCACATCAATGAATGAAATGCATAGCATATTAAAAGATACAGTTAATACATTTTCTGTCACAAGATATCCTCAGTCTTCTGGGTTGAAAGATACCATCCTTCAACCCATATTCTCTATACCCAGGCTTTAATGGACCTGCCCAAGACTGTGACTGGACAGTGAAAGAAGAAACAGTATAGTGATAAGCATATTTATCTGTCACTCTGCTTTCTCCTCCTATTAACATGCACCTTGTCAGCACATGAACTGGCTGGGCCCTTGTACTGCTGTTTCCTTTTCCATTTAGCTCTTCTATACAGGAACTGCAGAGGGCTGATATCAAATCCAATGGCTGCCGCTGCCTCAGCAAAGCCTGTGAGACCAGGAAGTGAGAGGAGAGATACTTCTACCCTAAACATTTTTTTACCTTAATGCAGGGAATGCATTAAAAAAAAAATAGGCTTTAGAAACACTGTCAGTAAGGGTTAATGCCATCCTCAGGCCCCACATACATTTTTAGAAGGACTGTGTGTCTGCTTTTCAACCAGCAGCATGGTCTAGTCCTACTTGCCCTGACACAAAACTCCAAAGTTATTTTGAGAAAGTAGCATAAAGCACTTACTTAAATTCATCAGTTCGACTCAACTCTCCACACTGCACTGTTAACTATATTCTGCCCATAGGCACATAGGTAAGCCACCATATTCCACTTTGCAAGGCCTTGCATATCTTGACTTACAGAATGGGTCCCTGGGAGGGTTCTGTATGGCAGTGGGCTCCAACATGGAGACCCTATCATTAAGTGAGGTGTATGAAGTATTAAGCTACACCTCATTACCGAAAACAACTGTCACCAGCCACCCTCAACACTTCCTCTGTCAGCTGGCTGGTTCTCCTCCTCTCTGTTCACTTCATCTTAAAGGAGTTGTAAAGGCAAAAGGTATTTTATCTTAATGCATTCTATGCCTCATCTCTCTCCAGCGATGTTCACGAGTCCCTCTGCCATCTGGGACTCTCCCTCCTGATTGGCTGAGACACAGCAGCGGCACCATTGGCTGCTGCAGCTGCCAAACTCAGTTAGTCAATCAGGAGTGAGAGGGGGTGGGGCCGAACAGCAGCTCCATGTCTGAAAGGACACACGGAGCTGTAGCTCAGCTCAGGTGCCCCATCGCAAGCTACTTGCTGTGGGGGCACTCGACAGCAGGGAAGGGCCAGGAGCAGTGAAGAGGGACCCGAGAAGAGGAGGATCCAGGCTGCCCTGTGCAAAACCAACTGCACAGAGGAGGTAAGTATGACATGTTTTTTATAAAAAAAAAAAAAAAAAAAAACGAGACTTTACAATCACTTTAAGGAGGTAACACAAATCCTAATGCCTGAACACAATTTTACAACTTTAACATGTTTTAGTAAAACTGTACATATCATTGCAACTACTTTGTTTATCCAGGTGAATTATACCTTGTTTTTTAAGGAAAAATTGGGCTTTTATTTGGTGGTAAATGGATATCGCCTATTTTTTTTTTTTTGTTTTTGTATTATCAAAGGAAAGCTGGCCCAAAATAGTAAACCATTTTTTTGTTAATTTAGCTGTATATTTTTTTATTACTTTTTTTTACTACTTGCTATGCTATCTTTTCTTAAATCCTACCTAAAAAATACTGACCCTAACATTTGACCTTTGACATTGACCTTTGCCTCATACCTTTTGGAACCCATTTAGCTAATATATATGAATATTATAAAGTTGACTGTATGTATTATTTTATTGACATTCACATCGCTGCAAAAGGAGTTTAGGTAATCATCTTTAGATTCTTTCCTGTCTAAGCACTTAAAATGTCGGACTGAAGGAGAAAACCAAAGGTTAAATTGGCTTCCTGCTCCCTTTGTCTTATTTTTTATGTAAAAAGCAAGCAGTGCTTATTCTCTTGATACAGAGTGTATTGTTTACTTTATCCACTTGTCTGACATAACATCTCAATTTTACACATTAGGATTTATTTTTCCTGGTAAATATACTCAATATTTATATTAAAACAGAGATGTGACTCACTTCCCAGCATAAGGTCTCAACCTTCATTGATTAAACATTGAAGTGGCATCAGAGTGGTTTATAACAACCTCAGTATGATGACTATCATCCACAAAATCCCAACTAATTATATTAATTTATTCTTCTTTCCTAAGAATATATTAGAGAACACAGAACAAAATATTGTACAATGTTAACCTAAAAATATAATTCTAAAAACAGCAGCAGTTACGTAACTAAAATGTACCAAAGACTCCTTACTGTTTCTACATAACATATCGGCTTATCATGTAAGTGTCTACAGATCTTACCTTTACAATGCTTATATTCCTTGGAGATCAAGTAGTACAATGTGCTCACCAGAACTACCAGGTCCACCAAACTGCTGAAATTATTAGGCATTGTAAGACCTCATCTGAAATATGCAGTTCAGTTTTGGGCATCAGTTCTCAAAAAGGATATCAGGGAACTGGAGAAAGTGCAGAGAAGAGCAACCAAACTGATAAAAGGCATGGAGGAGCTCAGCTATGAGGAAAGATGAGAGGAACTGAATGTATTCTCTCTTCTGAAGAGGAGATTAAAGTGGGGTTCCACTGCCTGAGACGTTTTTTTTTTTTTTTGTGTACAATTCAAATCTGAATCAGGTATGAAATCGTTACTTACTTCTTCCGTTTTTGGTGCTTTAATCGTTCATATTTCTTACTAAAATATGTAATTTTAAAATCGCCATCCAGGGCTTTCATTTTGCCTGTGGGCATGTGAAACCCACAGGCATTCTCTTCCGGGATTCGCTGACGTTGCTTTCCCATCATGCAACGGGCGTTGTATCGCAAATCTCGCGCATGCGCAGTAGACTCATATCGGAGCGCCGTCCACATCTGCGGTTTGGAAGTAACGCGATTCTAGCCCTCGGCGCTGCTCAAAGACTCTTGGGAAATGGTGACACACATCTCCCAGGAGCCTTAGCGAGCCTTGCCGCCGAGGGAAGTGACGTTTTTTAGCCCGGGCTAGTGCAGAGGCAGATTTCGTGGGACCACATAGCAACAGGGAGAAATAGGTGAGTGAAATTTTTTTTTTTATCCATTTTTTTTTTTTAATTATGAGATTGTATGCAGATCGAAATAAACGTATAATTATGGGTGGAACTCCACTTTAAGGGGGATATGATCAACATATACAAATACATAAGAGGTCCATATAGTGAACTTGGTGTTGAGTTATTCACTTTAAGGTCATTACCGAGGACAAGGGGGCACTCTTTACTTCTAGAGGAAAAGAGATTTAATCTCCAAAAACGGAGGGATTTCTTCACAGTAAGAGCTGTGAAAATGTGACATAGACTCCCTCCAGAGCTGGTTCTGGCCAGCTCAGTAGGCCTGAATTCTTTCCTAAATGTACATAATATAACTGGATACTAATATTTATAGGTAAAGTTGATCCAGGGAATAGTTGATTGCCTCTTGGGGGATCAGGAAGGAACTCTTTCCCTTGCTGTAGAAAAATTGGATCATGCTTTGCTGGGGTTTTTCACCTTCCTCTGGATCAACTGTGGGTATAGGATTGTGTATATGGGATTGTATGCTTTCTTTTTTTTTTAAACTAGATGGACTTGTGTCTTTTTTCAACCTGACTAACTATGTAAATAAGAAAAGACAGTCCAACTTGTCTTTTGAAGGTTCCTAATAATGTAAAACAAAATAATATTTGTCCTAATGAAAGAAAACATTTCCATGGGTTTATGTCAGTGGAGACTCAACCACATAAAAAAACTCACCAATGTCACCACTGTAGTCTAGTGAATAAAATGTGCATGTGCATTTTAAGCCAAAACAACAACAACAAACAAGTAACACAATAGCTATCTTATCTCCTGCATTCCCTGTCAGACAGATTTATGACTGAGAGAGCTGCAGCTGACAGAGGAAAGTTTTTATTGTGTGCAAAGGGAATTAACTCTTAACCAGAATTAACCAGGACATGCTCTTTTTTTACTACTTAACCCTTTCATCTCAACCTGTATAATCACTATTTAACACTTACATCTCCTGTTCCATGTTTCTATTTTAAATTATTTGCTAGAAACATTTTTTTTATAAAGCACATATATACATTGCTGTCTTTAAGGATTTACTGTTAAAAATACGTGGTTTAGGGTATATCTGTTGTATTTTAAATCAGTAAGAACTAAAAATTACTGATGCATTATGGAAAATTAAATGTATGCAAAAAAAAAAAAGTGGAGTTCCACCCATAAAATTTACTTTACAGAAAATAAACATCATAATCCTTCAGCAGCAACAATTGGAAATTTTCTTTTTTTACTCACCCCTTCTTCACTGTTGCTATGGGGTCTCTTGTAATCTGCCTTTTCAGCTCTGCAGTGATTTATGTAATTTCCCTCGGTGCCTGTGCTCGCTAGGGCTCCTGGGAGATGTGTGTCATACTTTCCCAGGAGTCAGTGGGCAGCACAGAGTGCTCTCATCAATGTGATGTGTGCTTACTGCGCATGCACGAGAACGGGCGGTGCATGCTGGTTATTGAGCAGCACCGTAAACCTGGAAGTTTATCATTGTGGGCTTCGCCTGCCCACAAGTAAGATGGGAATGCCCAAGCAGGAGGAATATAAGGTTAATTTTTTTAATAAAATAGAAACAAAAGCAGCACAATTTACCATCCTAATGAATGCAAAATTAGTATGCTATGATTGTAACAGGTGGATTTAAAAAAAAAAAATGATATATGTGGTTGGAACTCCGCTTTAACATGCTTTTTCCAAAAATTATTTTGTTTTTAATTATCTTTTTATTGAAAGATGCCCAAAAGATGACAACTAAAGATGAATAAACGGCAAGCAGCTGGTGTGTCATGCACCATCACAGTCAACAGGGTAATAACAGTGTAAATACCATAATCGAACAGTATCTGTTTATAGGACTGAAAAAATGCAGGTATGTGCAATCAATAAAGATTTGGAAACATTTGAAAAAAATAGGAACTAATAATGATTGACTATATCTTAAACTGTGTTCAGCCCCAAAAATGTAATTTTAATGTTGCAGTAAATAGAACAAGTAGCAGAATAAAATGTATGTTTTCTTCACATTAATGGTACTTGTGTTAAAAATATTGCTGATCAAACTTGAAAAAATAATTTTTTCCCCCTTAAAGATGTCTATGCTGAAATCCCCATTATGCTCTGATTATAGTAGAATACTACAACAATCAACTAATGTCTTTGTGCACCTTAAATACTTGAAGACACAACCTTTTATATCATCAGTGCCTTCCATTTTTATCAACAATATATGAATATCTAGGTTTTTGTAGGACTTCTAAAAGGTAGGTTCTACTCTACTGCAAACACTATTGTGAACTTTCTTCTTGATTTGCGCATGTAGTGTCTTGCTGTAGTGATTGAAAATTTAAATCTA
The DNA here is from genome assembly GCA_028564925.1 of Lithobates sylvaticus. Classification (NCBI taxonomy): domain Eukaryota; kingdom Metazoa; phylum Chordata; class Amphibia; order Anura; family Ranidae; genus Lithobates; species Lithobates sylvaticus. The sequence goes on along the minus strand of CM053035.1, from coordinate 156,247,893 downwards.
GATAAGGATACTTGACAATCTGATAAGGTTCTCATGTTTTGATTATGAAAATCTCAAGTCCTGTAGTACAAGAACATGTTTAAACCTTAAGCTACATCTGCAATTCCATTGCCATAACCAACTTGTTAAACACCTTTGTATTTTACATTTGATTTTTATTGAGATTTTTAAATATCTAGCCCAATGAAAATGGTGATTATAGAAAAGTTTTATTAGAATGAACAAGCAGTACCGACTAAGGCACATTATTAATTCCATACTTTGCAGCAGTGTAATCAAGGATGTGAGCAGAATCAAAAGTAAATACTGTTATTGGGAACGTTTATTTGAGAAGTAATGTCCTGCTGTTCAATAGTTGCACAGTTATAACTAGATTGAGTTTTGCAAACCAGAAAAGGGGAATCACAAAGAAACCGTCAAGCCATTTGAAGTAAATAATGAAGTATATTTTTTAAGTTGGGTCATACAAAATTATAAAAACATGCTCTGAGGGAAAACAGTGCCCCACCAAGTACAGGTGCATCTCATAAAATTATAATATCATCAAAAGGTTAATTTATTTCAGTAATTCAATTCAAAAAGTGAAACTCATATATTATATATAGATGCATTACACACACAGTGATATATTTGAAGCTTTTCTTTCTTTTAATTTTGATGATTATGGCTTACAGCTAGTGAAAACCCAAAATTCTGTATCTCAGGAAATTTGAATATTACATAAGACCAATATTATTTTTAATACAGAAATTTTGGCTTACTGAAAAGTATGTCCATCCATGTACAGTAGAGTATGCACTCAGTACTTGGTCGGGGCTCCTCTTGCATGAATCACTGCATTAATGTGGCGTGGCATGGAGGTGATCAGCCTGTGGCACTGCTGAGCTGTTATAGAAGCCCAGGTTGCTTTGATAGTGGCCTTCAGCTCATCTGCATTGTTGGGTCTGGTGTCTCTCATCTTCCTCTTGACAATACCCCACAGATTCTCTATGGGGTTTAGGTCAGATGAGTTTAATGGTCAATCAAGAACATTGATACCATGATCATTAAACCAGGTATCAGTACTTTTGGCAGTGTGGGCAGGTGCCAAGTACTGCTCCAAAATGAAATCAGCATCTCCATAAAGCTGGTTAGGAGAGGTAAGCATGAAGTGCTCTAGAATTGCCTGGTAGAGAGCTGCGTTGACTTTGGACTTGATAAAACTCAGTGTACCGACATCAGCAGATGACATGGCTCCCCAAATCACCACGAGCTGTTGAAAATCTTGCATTTCATTTGGAAAGCAAGGTTCCAGAGTCTGGAGGAAGAGTGGAGTGGCACAGAATCCAAGTTGCATGAGGTCTAGTGTGAAGTTACCACAGTCAGTGATGATTTGGGGAGCCATGTCATCAGTGGCAGTTCGTCCATTAGGGGCGCAAGGGTGCCGTCCCCTCTTTCCTCTCCACTCCCTATATGACTAATGGATAGATTCATGCATAGCATGAATCTATCCATGGCTGCCAATGCCACCCCCTATTCAGGCGTCCGGCTCCTTTTTGGACACTAGGCGCCTGAATTCCAGCGGTGGGGGTGTTTTTTTGAAGCACCTGATTAGAGCCACAGGCTCTAATATGCTTCAAAAAAGGTGGACTGTGTGTGCAGAGCATTGGCTGCATTTGATGGGCACAAGTGTCTGAATTTGATGGGGCACAAGTGGCTGCATATGATGGGCACAAGTGGCGGCATTTGATGGGCACAAGTGGCGGAATTTGATGGGCACAAGTGGCTGCATTTGACGGGCATAAGTGGCTGCATATGATGGGTACAAGTAGCTGCATTTGATGGGCACAAGTGGCTGCATTTGACGGGCACAAGTGGCTGCATATGATGGGCACAAGAGGTTGCATATGATGGGCACAAGTAGCTGCATTTGATGGGCACAAGTGGCTGCATTTGATGGGCACAGTGGTTTCATATGATGGGCACAAGTGGCTGCACATGATGGGTACAAGTGGTGGCATTTGATGGGAAACAAGTGGCTGCATATAATGGGCACAAGTGGCTGCATATAATGGGCACAAGTGGCTGCATTTGATGGGCACAATTGGCTGCATTTTATGGGCACGAGTGGCTGTGTTTGATGGGCACAAGTGGTTGCATTTGATGGGCACAAGTGGCTGCATATGATGGGCAGTGGCTGGTGGCAGTAGGGCAGGTGGCAGTGGCAGTGGCTAGTGGCGGTAGGGCAGTGACTGGTGGCAGTAGAGCAGGTGACAGTAGGGCAGTGGCTGGTGGTAGTAGAGCAGGTGACAGTGGCAGGAGGGCAGTGGCTGGTAGTAATAGGGCAGGTGACAGTGGCAGTAAGGCAGTGGCTGGTGGCAGTAGGGCAGTGGCTGGTAGCAGTAGGGCATGTGAGTGTGTCAATAGGGCAGTGACTGGTGTCAGTAGGGCTGGTGTCAGTAGGGCAGGTGTCAGTGGCTGGTGTCAGTAGGGCAGGTGACAGTGGCAGTAGGACAGTGGCTGGTGGCAGTAGGGCAGTGGCTGGTGGCAGTAGGGCAGATGACAATGGCAGCAGGGCAGTGACAGTGGCAGTAAGGCAGTGGCTGGTGGTAGTAGGGCAAGTGACAGTGGCAGTAAGGCAGTGGCTGGTGGTGGTAGGGCAGTGGCTGGTGATAGTAGGGCAGGTGACAGTGGCAGTAGGGCAGCTGACAGGGGTAGTAGGGCAGTGGCTGGTTGTCGTAGGGCAGGTGAGAGTGGCAGGAGGCAGTGGCTGGGGGTAGTAGGGCAGGTGACAGTGGCAGTAAGGTAGAGGCTGGTGGCAGTAGGGCAGGTGACAGTGGGAGTAGGACAGTGGCTGGTGGTAGTAGAGCAGGTGACAGTGGCGGTAAGGCAGTAGCTGGTGGTAGTAGGGCAGGTGACAGTGGGAGGAAGGCAGTGAATGGTACCCATCTCACATCACTCCTTCTCCCATAGTAGTGCCCTTTGCTGCCCCCCCCCCAGCAATGTGCTCTGCCTATTTACATCACCTACTACCCCCCTCCATCACACAGCAGTGTCGATGTCAGTGCAGCAGTGGAATAATTCTCCTACCTACACAGGTGTACAGAGATCAGAAGCCATACACATCACAGCTGTGGACAGAGGGTGGTAGCCGGAATGTCCAATATAACTTTTCATATTAACAAGCTGGTGATTGGTTGCTAGGACCGCCTAGCAACCAATCACCTGCCGGTTAACTTGAAAAGTTAACTTGGCCAGCTCCTGCCCACCGTTCTGAGCTGTGTTGCCTGCTGATTTCTCGCTGTGGGGAGAGATAAGTGCAGTAGAGGAGGTTGAAGGAAAGACTGTCACAGAGGTGTGGGGGTCGGCAAAGCATGTTGACGATTTACCCGTCACCCACTCGAGGTCGATTGCGATTGAAGGTTTGGCAGCCCAAAATTTTATCATATACCTTTTGTAATAAATAATTATATTTATCTTGATTGGTCCATTCTTGAGTTAGTAATGTGCTTCACACAAAGTCCCAAAAATTGTTCTCTTCTGTTCAAAATTTTATTTGGGCGTAAATCATTGTCATAAGAGCCATATGAGCACTGCCCCTGAGGGACACAATTCAAAAAATTTATTGTACCTAAATTCAATGCTTTTGGGTAACTGAAACTACTGCACAGCCAGATCATCAAAATGACAACCAGAAAACCAGTGATTTCCAATAGTGGGGTCAGCATTGGCAGCATAAATAATTCTTTAATGACAGGCTTACTTTTAAGGTGTAGATAAGCATCTAAAACCCAGACTTAATACCAGGCAATGATGCTAAGAGAAGTAAAGATTATATTATAAAGTAACTCCACTTTTGTTAAATCCAAGGACCATGGCTATGTAACACTCTACCCCCGAACATCCGCATGGAAGAAAACCATCGGGCCTTCAGGAAAAAACTCAAGACCCACCTTTTTTAAGAAGGAAGTCAACGCAGGTTGGATCAAGCGCCTTGAGGCGATTCAGTTCGCATTTGTAGCGCTATACAAGTCATTTATTCATTCAAAAAAACATTCCCTCTGGGTGATCTATTTACATTGCAGGGATTTTAACAAACTCTGTTTCAGATCCCTACCTTTTGTTATTCTGAGGAAACAGCTGTTTGTTTGTCTGTGTCCATGTGCCCAGACAATCTGTATGGGAGTGTTTTTATAATTATCAATCAGCTGCTGTAGGGCTCTAATGAGGAAATTGGCAGGACATGCATCCCTTTAATCAAGATTTCTCTTTGGGAGCATCTCATCAAAAATTGCATTTTTGTTGCAGAGAATGCCCAAAATCTGACTTGCATCTTAGTGCAGACTTCTGAGAAAATCAGTAAGCCAATCACTCTATAAGGAAATTACATTTTCAGGGGCCGTTCTATTTACCATCTGTGTACAGGATGCCTCCAGGTAGCCATATTGCATTGCATTTTACAGAAAGTTACAGCGACTGCAGTTTGAAAAGGAAAGGTAATTTTTAATAACATTCAATTACAATATGACTTGTGGCGCAATTGCATTTTTGAACTTGTTAATTTTTTCCAATGAAAGTGGAGTAACCTATTAAAGTTCTAGCTGTACAACTGGCTCTGACTGTAGTCCTTTAAAAATCACAGACGAAAAGCAAGTCAAAACATTTATTCTGCAAACCTTTTTCAGTTAAAAGGACTCAGAAAAAATGGAAGGCATCAACAGTACATGACATCAGGCAATTAGCATTCTCAAAGAAATACAGGGGTTCCCCGGGTTACAAACAAGATAGGGACTGTAGGTTTGTTCTTAAGTTGAATCTGTTTGTAAGTCGGAACAGGTACATTTTGTAAGTGTAGCTCCAGCCCAAAAAAAATATTTTTAAGCTTTTTGGATAGCATAGGGAAGGGTTATCTTTTAAAGCTGAGCTAAAGCTAAAGATGAAAATAGCATTTAAATATTAGTTTTGTAAAAATATATCACCTCTAATGATGTGTGTCCCACATGTGGGGATGCTGCTGCATTATGTAAGACTATTAGTCCAAGATTATTCTACATTAGGGATGGGCCCGGTGCTCGATGCGAACCCATGTTCGCATCGAGCACCGGGTGTTCGCTCGCTCGGCGAGCCCAGAACTATTTTGGCCGCTCGCATCACGTTCGTGTGATGCGAGCGGCCCCGCAATGCATTGCGGCCGGTGCGGCCGGCGCAGTGCATTGCTGGCTGATGATTGGCCAAGCATGCACTGTGACCCCGCATGCTTGGCCAATCACAGCGCCGGAAACTCGAAGAGCCATAATTGGCTACAGGCAGGACGCCTGTAGCCAATTACAGCTCAGGGGCTTTAGTACACGCCCCCTCTTATAAAAGGCCGCCACGCCGTCTGCGCCGGTCACATGCTGTTCCGGCGTAGATAGAGCAGGATCGTTCTGTGTCACTCTGCTAGATTTAGTTAGAGAGATTTACTTAGAGAGATTGAGTTAGATAGATTCATTTAGAAAGATTGATTTAGAAAGAGGGGCTTGTAGTGTGTTCGTGGCAGGCAGGCACTGGCAGCAAACAGAGCTCCTATATTTTGTTCCCAGAAGCACCTATAGGACTTGTAGTGTGTTCGTGGCAGGCAGGCAGAGCTCCTATATTTTGTTCCCAGAAGCACCTATAGGACTTGTAGTGTGTTCGTGGCAGGCAGGCAGAGATCCTATATTTTGTTCCCAGAAGCACCTATAGGACTTGTAGTGTGTTCGTGGCAGGCAGGCAGAGCTCCTATATTTTGTTCCCAGAAGCACCTATAGGACTTGTAGTGTGTTCGTGGCAGGCAGGCACTGGCACCAAACAGAGCTCCTATATTTTGTTCCCAGAAGCACCTATAGGACTTGAAGTGTGTTAGTCCCATCACACAGACCTATATTTTCTTCCCAGAAGCACCTATAGGACTTGAAGTGTGTTAGTCCCATCACACAGAGATCATATATTTTGTTCCCAGAAGCACCTATAGGACTTGAAGTGTGTTAGTCCCATCACACAGACCTATATTTTCTTCCCAGAAGCACCTATAGGACTTGAAGTGTGTTAGTCCCATCACACAGAGATCATATATTTTGTTCCCAGAGCACCTATAGGACTTGAAGTGTGTTAGTCCCATCACACAGACCTATATTTTCTTCCCAGAAGCACCTATAGGACTTGAAGTGTGTTAGTCCCATCACACAGAGATCATATATTTTGTTCCCAGAGGCACCTATAGGACTTGAAGTGTGTTAGTCCCATCACACAGACCTATATTTTCTTCACAGAAGCACCTATAGGACTTGAAGTGTGTTAGTCCCATCACACAGAGATCATATATTTTGTTCCCAGAGGCACCTATAGGACTTGAAGTGTGTTAGTCCCATCACACAGACCTATATTTTCTTCCCAGAAGCACCTATAGGACTTGAAGTGTGTTAGTCCCATCACACAGAGATCATATATTTTGTTCCCAGAGGCACCTATAGGACTTGAAGTGTGTTAGTCCCATCACACAGACCTATATTTTCTTCCCAGAAGCACCTATAGGACTTGAAGTGTGTTAGTCCCATCACACAGAGATCATATATTTTGTTCCCAGAAGCACCTATAGGACTTGAAGTGTGTTAGTCCCATCACACAGACCTATATTTTCTTCCCAGAAGCACCTATAGGACTTGAAGTGTGTTAGTCCCATCACACAGAGATCATATATTTTGTTCCCAGAAGCACCTATAGGACTTGAAGTGTGTTAGTCCCATCACACAGACCTACATTTTCTTCCCAGAAGCACCTATAGGACTTGAAGTGTGTTAGTCCCATCACACAGAGATCATATATTTTGTTCCCAGAAGCACCTATAGGACTTGAAGTGTGTTAGTCCGATCACACAGACCTATATTTTCTTCCCAGAAGCACCTATAGGACTTGAAGTGTGTTAGTCCCATCACACAGAGATCATATATTTTGTTCCCAGAAGCACCTATAGGACTTGAAGTGTGTTAGTCCCATCACACAGACCTATATTTTCTTCCCAGAAGCACCTATAGGACTTGAAGTGTGTTAGTCCCATCACACAGAGATCATATATTTTGTTCCCAGAAGGCACCTATAGGACTTGAAGTGTGTTAGTCCCATCACACAGACCTATATTTTCTTCCCAGAAGCACCTATAGGACTTGAAGTGTGTTAGTCCCATCACACAGAGATCATATATTTTGTTCCCAGAAGCACCTATAGGACTTGAAGTGTGTTAGTCCCATCACACAGACCTATATTTTCTTCCCAGAAGCACCTATAGGACTTGAAGTGTGTTAGTCCCATCACACAGAGATCCTATATTTTGTTCCCAGAAGCACCTATTGGACTTGAAGTGTGTTAGTCCCATCACACAGACCTATATTTTCTTCCCAGAAGCACCTATAGGACTTGAAGTGTGTTAGTCCCATCACCCAGACCTATATTTTCTTCCCAGAAGCAACTATAGGACTTGAAGTGTGTTAGTCCCATCACACAGAGCTATATTTTGTTCCCAGAAGCACCTATAGGACTTGAAGTGTGTTAGTCCCATCACACAGAGATCATATATTTTTGTTCCCAGAAGCACCTATAGGACTTGAAGTGTGTTAGTCCCATCACACAGAGATCATATATTTTGTTCCCAGAAGCACCTATAGGACTTGAAGTGTGTTAGTCCCATCACACAGAGCTATATTTTCTTCCCAGAAGCACCTATAGGACTTGAAGTGTGTTAGTCCCATCACACAGAGCTATATTTTGTTCCCAGAAGCACCTATAGGACTTGAAGTGTGTTAGTCCCATCACACAGAGATCCTCTATTTTCTTTGCAGAAGCACCCATAGGACTTCTAGTGTGTTAGTGGCATCACACAGAGCTCCTATATTTTCTTCTCAGCAGCACCCACAGGACTTCTAGTGGCATCACACAGAGCTCCTATATTTTCTTTGCAGAAGCACCCATAGGACTTCTAGTGTGTTAGTGGCATCACACAGAGCTCCTATATATTTCTTCTCAGCAGCACCCACAGGACTTCTAGTGTGTTAGTGGCATCACACAGAGCTCCTATATTTTCTTTGCAGAAGCACCCATAGGACTTCTAGTGTGTTAGTGGCATCACACAGAGCTCCTATATTTTCTTTGCAGAAGCACCCATAGGACTTCTAGTGTGTTAGTGGCATCACACAGAGCTCCTATATATTCTTCTCAGCAGCACCCACAGGACTTCTAGTGTGTTAGTGGCATCACACAGAGCTCCTATATTTTCTTCGCAGAAGCACCCACAGGACTTCTAGTGTGTTAGTGGCATCACACAGAGCTCCTATATTTTCTTTGCAGAAGCACCCATAGGACTTCTAGTGTGTTAGTGGCATCACACAGAGCTCCTATATATTCTTCTCAGCAGCACCCACAGGACTTCTAGTGTGTTAGTGGCATCACACAGAGCTCCTATATTTTCTTTGCAGAAGCACCCATAGGACTTCTAGTGTGTTAGTGGCATCACACAGAGCTCCTATATATTCTTCTCAGCAGCACCCACAGGACTTCTAGTGTGTTAGTGGCATCACACAGAGCTCCTATATTTTCTTTGCAGAAGCACCCATAGGACTTCTAGTGTGTTAGTGGCATCACACAGAGCTCCTATATATTCTTCTCAGCAGCACCCACAGGACTACCGACTACAATGACTGGAAGACCGCCAAGGGGAGGCAGAGCGTGCAGAGCCAAGAACACAGGGCAGGCAGGCTCTGTTTCTAGTGGACGTGGCCGTGGCCGTGGACGTGGTCGTGCATCGTCATCAGCACGTGGCCATGGGACACGCGCGTCTTTGTTTTCGGCAGCTGGACATGTGGAGCCGCATCATGCTGAAGGCTTGGTAGAATGGATGACCAAGCCCTCCTCATCCTCCTCATCCTCTCTCACCCAGGCTCAGGGTACTGGCAGAGCAGCTGCCAACGCGTACTCAATGGCATCATCAGCCACCCCTTCCCTAGACCCACCATGTCCTCCTGAGGAGTCCCCCGAACTCTTTGAGCACAGTGTTGGGTACATGCTCCAGGAGGATGCCCAACGATTCGAAGGCTCGGATGATGATACCCAGCTTGAGGAATCTGGCAGTACTGTTCCACCAGCTGCAGCTTACTGCCAGGTTTGCTCTAGTGGTGAAGAGGGAGGGGATGATGAGGTCACTGACTCCACGTGGGTGCCTGAAGGGAGAGAGGATGAGGAGGAGGAGGACGAGGAGGAGGAGGATGCGGCGTCACATGTCCAACGAGGCAGGATGCCCCCTGGAGGCCAGGTAGAGGCCAGCACAGCAACTGTGCAACACCGCAGAGCTCCGCCTGTGCAGGGCGCTGCCTCTGCACGTTATCAGAAAAGTTCTTTGGTGTGGGCCTTTTTTGAGACGAGTGCATCAGATCGCACCACTGCTATTTGCAATATTTGTCTCAAGCGTATCTCGCGTGGCCAAAACATCAGCCGCTTGGGCACCACAAGCATGACCAGACATATGTCGACCTGCCATGCAGCTCGTTGGCAGGCACACATAAAAGACCCACACCAAAGAACTAAGCGGACCTCTCCTTGCTCCTCATCAGCTGGGATCTCCATCCCCACTACACCTTCAGTGCTCTCTGAAAGCTGCTCTGAGAGGACTGAAGGTGTAGAATTAGGTGTGTCACAACCAAGTACTTGCAGTACACCGACGTCCGATTGCAGCAGGCAAATTTCCCTGCCCCAGCTGCTGGACCGTAGAAAGAAGTACACTCCCAGCCATCCACATGCCCAGCGGTTGAATGCTAGCTTGGCTAAATTGCTAGCACTTCAGCTGCTGCCTTTTCAGTTGGTAGACTCGGCCCCCTTCCGTGAGTTTGTTCAATGTGCGGTTCCTCAGTGGCAGGTTCCCAAACGCCACTTTTTCTCACGGAAGGCGATTCCGTCTCTCTACCGGCATGTGGAAGGCAATGTCCATGCCTCGCTGGACAGGGCGGTCAGCGGTAAGGTGCATATTACCGCTGACTCATGGTCCAGCAGGCATGGACAGGGACGGTACCTTTCTTTCACGGCCCATTGGGTCACTCTATTGGCAGCTGGGAGGGATGCAGGACAAGGTGCAGTAGTGTTGGAGGTTGTTCCGCCACCACGCCTCCAAAACGCTACTACTGCTACTGGTTGTGACACACCTCTCTCCTCCACCCCCTCCTCTTCTTCTTCCTCCAGTGCTCTGTCCTTGGAACCAGCGGTGCTCCGTAGGCGTACAAGGGGCTACGCAAGTACGCAGGCAAAAAGATGCCATGCCGTGCTTGCGCTGGTGTGTTTGGGGGACAGGAGCCACACTGGGCCAGAGGTTCTGGCAGCTCTGCAGGGGCAGGCCGAGAGGTGGTTGACACCACGTCAGCTTAAGCCAGGAATGGTCGTTTCTGACAATGGCACCAACCTCCTCTCCGCCCTGCGACAGGGGCAGCTCACCCATGTGCCCTGCATGGCTCACGTCCTCAACCTGGTGGTGCAGCGGTTCTTGGGCAGGTTCCCAGGCTTACAGGATGTCCTGAGGCAGGCCAGGAAAGTCTGTGTGCATTTCCGCCGATCTTATAATGCCAGTGCTCGGCTGACTGAGCTGCAAAAGGAGCTGAACCTGCCCAAGAACCGCCTAATATGTGACATGCCCACCAGGTGGAACTCAACGTTGGCCATGCTGCAGCGACTGCACACGCAGCAGAGGGCCATCAATGAGTACCTTTGCGACTACGGCACCAGGACAGGGTCAGGGGAGCTTGGTTTTTTTTCCCCACGTCAGTGGAGCATGATCAGGGATGCATGCACTGTCCTCTCACCATTTGAGGAGGCCACGAGGATGGTGAGCAGTGACAGTGCATGCATCAGTGACACTGTCCCTCTTGTCCACCTGTTGGAGCATACGCTGCGTGGGATAATGGACAGGGCACTTGAGGCAGAACAGAGGCAGGAAGAGGAGGACTTCCTTGCCTCTCAAGGCCCCCTTTATCCGGACAGTGTTCCTTCTGTCCCACCCATCACACAGGAAGAGGATGAGGAGGAGGAGGAGGAGGAGGAGGAGGATTGTGTGAGCATGGAGGTGGAGCCTGGCACTCAGCATCAGCAGCAGCAGTCTTTTAGGGATGATGTACAGTCCCAACAAACCAGTGGACTTGTACGTGGCTGGGAGGAGGTGGCTGGCGATCATGTCATCCTCAGTGACCCAGAAGACTCCGGACCGAATGCCTCAGCTAACCTACGCTGCATGGCCTCCCTGATCCTGCAAAGCCTGCGGAAGGATCCTCGTGTTCTTCGGATCAAGGAGAGGGACCATTACTGGCTGGCCACTCTCCTTGATCCGCGGTACAAGGGTAAGGTTGCGGACCTTATCTTGCCGTCGCAGAGGGAGCAGAGGATGAGACATCTCAGGGAGGCCTTGCAGAAAGGTCTGTGCAACGCGTTCCCAGAAACTGGGAGGTTACAAACTCCTGGTCCTGGGCGACGAGTTGCTGAGGCTTCGGTCAGTAGCAGAAGGAGCGGTGGGGAAGGTGGACGTCTGACCGATGCGTTCAGACAATTTTTTAGTCCGCAGCCCCAAGGTATGATCGGTTCCAGCAACCATCGCCAGCGTCTGATATACATGGTGCAGGAATACCTTGGGGCAAGGTCAGACTTGGACACCTTTCCCACCGAAAATCCTCTGGCTTACTGGGTCCTGAGGATGGATCACTGGCCAGAGCTTGCACAGTATGCAATTGAGCTACTGGCCTGTCCTGCCTCCAGCGTTCTTTCCGAACGCACATTCAGTGCTGCTGGAGGATTTGTCACCGATCATAGGGTGCGCCTGTCCACCGCCTCGGTTGATCGACTGACCTTCATCAAAATGAATCAGTCTTGGATCACCACCAGCTACCAGGCACCTGAGGCGGATATAACCGAATAATTTATAATGTCACATCCCTTCAAGACTGCCTATGCTGATGCTGAGTGACTGTCCTCTTATGTTCACTGACTATCCTCTTCCTCCTCCTCAATGATCCATGCCACCACACCAGTGCCTAAGGCACAATTTTTCAGCCCCTGTTTAACAGGGGCGTGTACATACAATTTTTATAAAAAAATGCTTCGCAACACGTGTGACTGCTGTGCTCCAAGTACAGTATCTGTGAGGGGTTGCAGTGTTGTGGCACCAGCACCAGTGCCTAAGGCACAATTTTTCAGCCCCTGTTTAACAGGGGCGTGTACTTACAATTTTTTAAAAAAATGCTTCGCAACACGTGTGACTGCTGTGCTCCAAGTACAGTATCTGTGAGGGGTTGCAGTGTTGTGGCACCAGCACCAGTGCCTAAGGCACAATTTTTCAGCCCCTGTTTAACAGGGGCGTGTACATACAATTTTTATAAAAAAATGCTTCGCAACACGTGTGACTGCTGTGCTCCAAGTACAGTATCTGTGAGGGGTTGCAGTGTTGTGGCACCAGCACCAGTGCCTAAGGCACAATTTTTCAGCCCCTGTTTAACAGGGGCGTGTACTTACAATTTTTAAAAAAAATGCTTCGCAACACGTGTGACTGCTGTGCTCCAAGTACAGTATCTGTGAGGGGTTGCAGTGTTGTGGCACCAGCACCAGTGCCTAAGGCACAATTTTTCAGCCCCTGTTTAACAGGGGCGTGTACTTACAATTTTTTAAAAAAAATGCTTCGCAACACGTGTGACTGCTGTGCTCCAAGTACAGTATCTGTGAGGGGTTGCAGTGTTGTGGCACCAGCACCAGTGCCTAAGGCACAATTTTTCAGCCCCTGTTTAACAGGGGCGGGTAATTACAATTTTTTAAAAAAATGCTTCGCAACACGTGTGACTGCTGTGCTCCAAGTACAGTATCTGTGAGGGGTTGCAGTGTTGTGGCACCAGCACCAGTGCCTAAGGCACAATTTTTCAGCCCCTGTTTAACAGGGGCGGGTAATTACAATTTTTTAAAAAAATGCTTCGCAACACGTGTGACTGCTGTGCTCCAAGTACAGTATCTGTGAGGGGTTGCAGTGTTGTGGCACCAGCACCAGTGCCTAAGGCACAATTTTTCAGCCCCTGTTTAACAGGGGCGTGTACTTACAATTTTTTAAAAAAATGCTTCGCAACACGTGTGACTGCTGTGCTCCAAGTACAGTATCTGTGAGGGGTTGCAGTGTTGTGGCACCAGCACCAGTGCCTAAGGCACAATTTTTCAGCCCCTGTTTAACAGGGGCGGGTAATTACAAATCTTGATCTAATAGTTCACAGCAGGGCCCATTCCTGCGCCCACCAAGAGTAACTATGAGGGCCTACAGTCTTGTGGCAACACCGTCCACCACCACCGCCAAAGGCCCAATTTTTCTGCCCTGTTCATCAGGTGCTTGCAATTACAAATCTTGATCTAATAACTCACAGCAGGGCCCATTCCTGCGCCCACCAAGAGTAACTGTGAGAGCTTACAGTCTTGTGGCAACACCGTCCACCACCACCGCCAAAGGCCCAATTTTTCTGCCCTGTTCATCAGGTGCTTGCAATTACAAATCTTGATCTAATAACTCACAGCAGGGCCCATTCCTGCGCCCACCAAGAGTAACTATGAGGGCCTACAGTCTTGTGGCAACACCGTCCACCACCACCGCCAAAGGCCCAATTTTTCTGCCCTGTTCATCAGGTGCTTGCAATTACAAATCTTGATCTAATAACTCACAGCAGGGCCCATTCCTGCGCCCACCAAGAGTAACTGTGAGAGCTTACAGTCTTGTGGCAACACCGTCCACCACCACCACCACCCCCAATTTTTCTGCCCTGTTCAACAGGTGCATGCAATTACAAATCTTGATCTATTAACTCACAGCAGGGCCCATTCCTGTGCCCACCAGTCTTGTGGCTACACCAACATCTAATAGGGCAAATTTCTGCAGAGTATATACGCCAGGCCCCTACTTTCAAACATCCAACTTACAAACGACTCCTACTTGCAAATGGAAAGAGAAAACAGGAAGTGAGAGGAAATCTACCCCTAGGAAGGGAAATTCTATCCTGTTAGATTTAATTTGGGAAAAAGGTATCTCCTCTCTACTGATACTTTATCACCAATCCTTGTTTCAATTAAAACCCCACTTTTTCCAAAAACATTTGTCATTGGGACGGAAAGTGAGGTGACATGTTCTGAACAGATGTGCAAAGACAGCAAATGTTACAGGGGTGATAACCCCTCCCTATGTTCTCCAAAAAGCTTAAAAATAGATTTTTTTGGGATGGAGCTACACTTCATAATGTACCTGTTCAGATTCTACTTAAGAACAAACCTAAAGCCGCAAGTGGTTTTAAATGGCTTCTTTTTTTCCTTTACAAATGTCATTTTGTGCAAGGACAGTTCTAAACACGGGAAACACATGCCACTTCACAGGCATACTTTAGACACCCCCCAGGTACCATATTTAAAGGAAAATTTCACTTTTTTTTTTTCACTTTATGCATCATTAAAATGACTGCTCCCGAAAAAACGTTAGTTTTTAAAAGTTCTTTTTGCATTGATATATGTCCCCTGGGGCAGGACCCGGGTCCCCAAACCTGTTTTATGACATTAACATGCATATTGGCCGTTGTAATTAGCACTTTTGATTTCGAACGTTCGCGTCCATTATAACGTATAGGGTTCGAAAATTCGCGCGAACTTTCGGTCCGTTCGAAGGTTCTGGTGCGAACCGAACCCGGGGGTGTTTGGCTCATCCCTAATCTTGGACTAATAGAGTTAGGTTAGGCACATTCAACCTTTTTTGCTATTGTTTCTATAATGTTGAATCTTTTCTCTCTATGTTGAATCTTTTCTCTCTATGTCGAATCAGTTTAGCTGCTCCGTCGAATCTTCTTAGAACATTCGACAGACACCATGAGCCTTCAATGACAGATTCCACCTTAATTATTTCAGATTTTCGGACGAATGCACTTTTTAACGAAACAAAATAAATAAAAATAAATTTCGGGAGTGACTAAATACATTTATTTTTTGGATGAAAACGAAATTCCGAAACAAAATATTTCAGTGTGCACATGTCTAGTTACAAGCCATACACATAGGTGTGCACAGGGGGTGTGCCAGATGTGCCTGGGCACACCCTAATCACTAATCACTACTGCCTGTGCTTCCCCCGTGTTGGCCCACCCCCCACCCCACAGTGCTGCTGGCTTCTCTTCTCTCCCCAAGCTGCTGTGGGGAATGATTCAGGATGGATAGTGTCATTTACCAGCACCTTCCTTTTCTAAATGAACATACTCACTCACTGTGTTCATTCATAACTAATGCATATAAACTCTGTGTTTACTATGCTCCTGTTTGTGAACGAACAGTAAGCCGCTCAGCACAGATCACTTCCCAACCATCCACTGTCCTGTGCAGCTGAAACTGCAGAGAAAGGCATATGTGGTTAAGCTTTGGGGTGCACACCCTAATGTAATAGGCCGCACACACCTATGGCCATACACATATAAAACAAAAAGGGAAGGCCAACATGGTCTACAAAACAAGGAAAAGCTGGCATTCATTGAGTGAATGAATAACAAAAGTTAACATCTTGCGATGTCCAGCCAGATTAGAAATATAGACATACTCTGTCAGAAATGATAAAAGGCAGGGCACAAGCTATTGCAATACAGTAGTGTCACTGACAGGGTCAATTACAGAGAGAGGAAGAGAAGAGTAAGATAATGCAGTATTGCAGAGGAGGAAAAGAGAAAGGGGAGATAAGGGGGAGGAGGGGAGAGAAGGGGATGAGAGAGAGGGGTATAGAAAGAAAACGCGTAAGCCGAAGTTAGGGATCCGGATTAGGATATACAGACAGACTCATTCATTCTCCCACCCCCTGCAGTAGGGCAACTGGTGGCCCTTGTATGTTTCAGGGATAGAAGAGAGGACTCCCAATGGTTTAAAGTGGTTGTAAACCCTCTCCTATACCCAGTGAAGTGAATAGCCTCAGGTGATACACAGAGATGAAACAAATCTCCCTACATACATTTTACTTGTATATATTCTGTCTTCAGCTTTCTACACTCTTTGGAAAGTGTAGATTATGTTAGAAATCTTTCTTCGTCTTTTAGCAGTGGGTGGGGTGTCTGGGCTTACACTGTGTCAGAGCTGATTGGAGGAAAGGCTCCACATAGGCAGAGGAACGAAGGAACATGCAGAGCTGAAGTTAGGATAGACAAGCTCAGTGCTTATCTTCCTCTAAGCTCCTTCACCAACACAAATGTTTAGCTCATGTTATCTCATGTGTCGGAAAACTTGTCATAAGTGACTCGTGCTGATAACAGATGAACAGATCACCAGAGATAAATGGCCCTTAGAGCTTTGGAGGGAGATAAGTAAACACTACAGATATACTGTATATGCTTAGGTCAAATTTCATGAATGGGGTTTACCACCACTTTAAGCAATGAAGGACTATATGGGCCCAAGGTGCATGCCAACGACCAGCACCTAGGGGTGTAGGTCTCGATATGTTGGGGTTGTTTTAAAGTGAGTCCAACAGTACCAAGTAGAAGTGAATTTGGACGGTAGTTCTCGCAAAATTGCGATAAGTTCTTTGATCTCTTCCATTCTATCTATTTTCCAG
Organism: Lithobates sylvaticus; assembly: GCA_028564925.1. Classification (NCBI taxonomy): domain Eukaryota; kingdom Metazoa; phylum Chordata; class Amphibia; order Anura; family Ranidae; genus Lithobates; species Lithobates sylvaticus. The sequence continues at coordinate 156,231,281 of CM053035.1, read as the reverse complement.
AATCATTTCTGTATTGTTGGCACCTTAGCGGTATCCCAGTGACAGGGGATGCAGTGCCTTGCTGCTAAGATCATGAACAATAGACATGTGCATTCGTTTTCGTCCGAATGCATTTTCGTCTGAATTTTGGGTATTTTCGTTATCGTTTTAACAAACGATAACGAACGTGCAGAATTCGAACACCGAAAGATCTGACATTAACAAATGCTTTATTTTCGTTGCAACAGTTTGATATAGATAGAAGATTCGACATGACGCTGACTATAGCGATCTGTGTCCATCGAACCTGTGGTCGAATGTGCCTAACCTTAGCTCTATTAGTTAAAGATAATTCTACATAGAGAGAAAAGATTTGACATTATAGAGACAATAGCAAAAAAGGTTGAATGTGCCTAACCTAACTCTATTAGTCCAAGATTATTCGACATAGAGAGAAAAGATTCGACATGAAGATTCAACGAAGCAGTCGCAGCAAGCGGACACTTATGGTCAAATGCTCCGCCCATAGGCTATTGAAGAACTCCAATGTTGGTCGACCAGCAATAATAATTAATAAATATAATTATTACTAGTGTCATACAACACTAAAATTCCACCACAGCCCGTAAGCGGAACACTTGACCGGAAATGTACGATCATGGCGTCTTACAGTTTAGCTGCTCCGCCAAATCTTCTTAGAACATTCAACAGACACCATAAGCCTTCAATGACAGATTTGACCTTATTTATTTTGGATTTTCGGACGAATGCCTTTTTTAACAAAACAAAATAAATAAAAACAAATTTCGGGAGTAACTAAATAAATGTATTTTTCGGACAAGAACGAAATTCTGAAACAAAATATTTCAGTGTGCACATGTCTAATGAACAATGCCAGGGATTTATTGTAGATGTTCCTGGGAATAGATGAGTGGTGTAGGAGATACTGCCCCAGCGAGAATTCAAGTGTCGCTGTTGTAACGTTGTGCGGTAATAATTTTGTCTACTTTTTTCTAGAAGGGAAGTACTTTGGAGCACGACCACCAGATGCGAATCAAACTCCCCTCCTTCTGCTCACACCTCCAACACAGGCTAGAGACAGTGGGGTAGCCCTTGTGGGAGACTGTGACACTCTTCTGTTGTCCCTTCCTTTTTTGTATGTAATATTTTGTTGTGTTTTGTTTATGTAATGCATTTTAACAAAAGCTGTAGCATAAAAATTGAATTTAAATAAAAAAAATAAAATAAACATCTTTTACTGTTTATGCACCCTGACTGCCTTAAAAAAAAATTTAATTAGGATTTAATATCTGGCTAGTGGCCACTATCTATGTCTTAAGGCCTGCGTTAGAGGCAGACAAAGATGTATTTTTGTTTATGGGATTATTCTGTTGTAAATCCTACGAGGGGAAGAAAGAAAGAATGCCATACAAGACCAAGGATTTCTTTTTATGTCATTGTTTACAGAAAAGATTAACATTCTGAAACTATGTTGCAGCATGTATTCATTGCTTATAATCCATTTAAATTGTATAAGAACATGGAAGCTTTTCTTTGTATGGACAAAGTACAAGGCTTTTATCAGAAAAGTGTACACTAGTTTAGGCTTAACAAACCGGGCTAGCTGATCCTAAATGTTGGAAGTGACGACAAAGACCAATAAGGCAATTATGGGAACAAAGACTATTATAAACTTAAAGCACATCACTGCTGCTGTATATTATATGTTCACCAAATAAAAGTGGAGAGAAAAAAGAGGCAGAGGGAGCAAACTGATAGCAGTTCAATTTAGGATGTATTATTAAGGAAGAAAGAAAAATAATTTAAAATGGTTAAGGGAAAGACAGGCCTTTTAAGTTATAGCTAGAGTCTCATTTTTTTTGAAATGGAGAAAGTATTATTAGAGTAAATTCAAATGGAGGAGACACAAGCCAGGAGGAGGCTTGGTTGGCGGACTGTGAAATTACTTCAATTTGTCTGTTTGGTAACTGAATCCTTTGGCATTGTCTAGGGAAGCCAGTTAGAGGTAGGGAGTCAAACATGAGGTCAGAATATAGCACGTAATTAATGAAAGAAGGGAATAGAAAACTAATCAGGTGGACTTTAACACTGTCTTGTTGAGGTTTCTGAGGTCTAAGTTAATAGGACTTCACCAAGCCAGTCAGTATAATGGAATGAGAAAAGAAGTACAAAACCAATCACGACTTCTTTGTACACATTTATGTTCAAAATCTCCCAGGTCATAATGATTTGAGAACAAGAGATGGAGTTACAGTGAAATGATCCAGATTGCAAGACTTGTCTAAATGTCATAACCAATAATAGGTGATGGATACACGATTGTCTGAAACATCTGTGAAACATTCAAACATCTACCATTTAAGGGTGTACACTGTAGTAATCTGCACTATTTATATATAAATATATATATATATATATATATATATATATATATATATATATATATATATATAGTGTTGTATATAAAATATATATACACTCACCGGCCACTTTATTAGGTACACCTGTTCAATTGCTTGATAACACAACTTGCTGATCAGCCAATCACATGGCAGTAACTCAATGCATTTAGGCATCTAGATGGTCTGAGTATTTCAAAAACTGCTGATCTACTGGGATTTTCACGCAAACCCATCTCTAGGGTTTACAGAAAATGGTCCGAAAAATAGAAAATATCCAGTGAGCAGAAGTTGTGTGGACGAAAATGCCTTCTTGATGTCAGAGGCCAAAGGAGAATGGGCAGACTGGTTCAAGATCATAGAAAAGCAACAGTAAATCCAATAACCACTCGTTACAACCAGGTTATGCAGAATACCATCTCTGAATGCACAACACATCGAACCTTAAAACAGATGCGCTACAGAAGCATAAAACCACACCGGGTGCCACTCCTGTCAGCTAAGAACCGGATACTGAGGCTACAATTCGCACAGGCTCACCAACATTGGACAATAGACGATTGGAAATATGTTGCCTGGTCTGATGAGTCTTGATTTCAGCTGTGACATTCAGATGGTAGGGTCAGAATTTGGTGTAAACAACATGAAAACATGGATCCATCCTGCCTTTTATCAATGGTTAAGGCTGGTGGTGGGAGTGTTATGGTGTGGGTGATATTTTCTTGGCACACTTTGGGCCCCTTAGTACCAATTGAGCATCACTTAACCTCCCTGGCGGTATTCCCGAGTCTGGCTCGGGTTGAGTTTTTTCTACCAGGAGCGGTAACCCCGAGCCAGACTCGTGCTTGCGTTGCAGGATACAGGGGGAAGTTACTTACCTTATCCCCTGGATCATGCGATGTCTCCCCGCTGTGTGTGCGAGCCGTCCGCTCGCTCGATTCACACAGTGCCCGAGTGCCGCTGATCTCCGTTCCCTGCGACGACGGGAGCGGAGATCGGCACCAAATTCAAAAAAGTTTAAAAACACAACACACATACAGTACTGTAATCTTACAGATCACAGTACTGTATACAAAAAATACACATCCCATTTGTCCCTAGTGGTCTGCCCAGTGCCCTGCGTGTCATTTTATATAATAAAAAGATTTTTTTTCTGCCTGGAAACTGGAGATTGTCCATAGCAACCAAAAAGTGTCCCTTTATGTCAAAAGTGGTTTTAGACCAGCTAGAAAACACAGATAAAAAATTAGAATCACAATTTATCATCAAACAATAAATTTAATGACAGCAACTATTCTGCAACTGAGCAAATTTCAGTGTTTTTGATTTGATTACATTATTGAATCATTTTTATATATATTTTTATTATATTATAATTTATGATTTTGTGTTTCAAACTTTATCATACCCGGGATGTCTACTAGACTCTGGTTCGGACAGATTTAAGTGAGTTATTCATAAGAATTGCATGCCTACAATATAAAAACGCCAAATTTCCATGCAAAATAATTGTACCGCTTTCAGCACTAAATTCCGGACAGAATCATACAGCCAGGGAGGTTAAACACCACGGCCTACCTGAGTATTGTTGCTGACCATGTCTATCCCTTTATGACTACAGTGTACTCATCTTCTGATGGCTCCTTCCAGCAGGATAATGCACCATGTCACAAAGCTCAAATCATCTCACCACTGGTTTCTTGAACATGACAATGAGTTCACTGTACTCCAATGGCCTCCACAATCACCAGATCTCAATCCAATAGAGCACCTTTGGGAGGTGGTGGAATAAGAGATTTGTATCATGGATGTGCAGCAGATAAATCTGCAGCAACTGCGTGATGCTATCATGTCAATATGGACCAAAATCTCTGAGGAATGTATCAAACACTTTGTTGAATCTATACCATGAAGAATTAAACAGTTCTGAAGGCAAAAGGGGGTCCAACCTGGTACTAGCAAGGTGTACCTAATAAAGTGGCCGGTGAGTGTATATATATATATATATATATATATATATATATAAAACCTGAAATTATTGAAGTTGCCCATTAACATGCAGAATACACTTTTAGAAGATAATCTTTCAAACCTCACTTTTACATACAGAATATTAGTAAACAGAGATATAATTCAAAACTTTTAGTTGAATAAAAATCCTGAGGGTTTGAGATTCACAGCCCCAGCAAATTTATCTGTAGCTTCACCCAGGAGAATATATTTAAAACCATAATGCATTGCATTGCCTTTGAACCATGGCCACAGGCTTAGAAAGGCTTTTGGATAAGTTAGCCCTCCTACTTTAAAAGGTGGGCACAGAACAGCCATAGTGTCAGGAAGCTGCTGGAGGTAGAGTATAGTGAAGCCTGATAAACTGCCTATGGCGAGATTAGGGTTTATATAAGAAACTGTACTTTTGTGGCGTTATTGTTATTGGGGGCTTTTTTTGTCTTCAGTTTTAATTTGTGGTTAATTTAAGGTCATTGTTTGCTATAGATGGGACAGCAGCTAAAAGTAAACTCTTTTTTGCTAAAAGGCTTATGCCGCGTACAGACGAGCAGATTTTCCATCAGAAAGATCTTGGATGGAATTACGCTCAAGCTTGTCTTGCATACACACAGTCACAAAAAAGTTCTCTTAACTTTCGTCCGTCAAGAACGCGGTGATGCACAACACTACGACGAGCTGAGAAAATTAAGTTCAATGCTTCCGAGCATGCGTCAAAATATTTCCGAGCATGCGTAGGAATTTTGCGCGTCGGAATTTGTTACAGACGATCGGAATTTCCGATCGAAACTGTTTCCGACCGAAAAATGGAAAACCTGCGCTCAATCTTTTGCTGGCGGGAATTTGGCCAGCAAAAGTCCGATGGAGCATACACGCGGTCACATTTTCCTACCAAAAGCTCTCATCGGTCTTTTGCTGGCCGAATTTCCAATCGTATGTACGGGGCATTACAGTATATTACCAAAATTGGAAAAGGGGGGGTATTTCCCATATTTTCCAGATTGGGGAGATTCTGGAAGATGGGGATTTTAACGTGCCTAAAAACAGTTAATCATTCTCGCAACAAGTAAAATCATTATTTTTATATATATACAAAAGCATTAAAAGCAAAAGAAGTATAAGCTTCTAAAAGAGTAAAGTGTTTTATGCATAGGCATACAGTACATTCATCCATACAGACATAGATCACAGAAGATATATGGATTGTCATGTTTTGTTCGGAATGAGGGCTTCTTCTGGATCCACTTTTAAGTATTTTTAGAGGAAGCGAGGGGGTATCAAATGCCTTTGCAAGATTCAGATACACCACATCCACAGGCCTCCCCCTATCCAGATGGCAGCTCGCTTCCTCTTAGAATGTTAACAGATTAGTCTGGCAGGAACCTTGGATATAGTCCCTTATGATCCCCTCCAATAATTTACCTACTATTGATGTTAGGCTGACTGGTCTATAGTTTCCAGGAATATGTCTCTGCCCTTTTTTGAATATTGGTACCACATTGGCTTTTCTACAATCAGCTGGTACAATTACCAAGTGCACTGCATGTTTACTCTTAGTTTGTCCCTCAAGAGCTAAAGCGGTATTAAACTCAAAACCCAAAAATGTTATATATTGCAGCTTACCAATCATTAGATGTGGTGGCTGGATTCTTTTTTGGGCTTTTTTCCCCTAGGCTGTCATCTGGTGATCTGACCATTAACACATGTCCTGTATTAGATTTCCTACACAGAGACATTTTTGGACAGCCGCATTGTCAGTCTGGATGAAAGGGGAGTGTTAGATGTACTAGCAGAGTTGAAAATACTAATGAAATGAAGCCAAACTCCAGATAACACTTTTTAAGCAGTTACAGCAATGGTATCTTGGGATACAGTTTTTACATAAATAAATAAAAGCTGACTATTGTAAGCGCTCCTGACAGTGGCAAATGGTTTGTCTCAATCCTCTCAATGCTACATCTTCAGGACAGCTTGGTCTGTTGAAAAACAGGCTTACTGGCAGGATCACCAGGTACAAATAAAAGAAATAAAGCCTCAAAAAGAAAACAAATGCCGACATCACATGTAAGATTTGCTAAGCTGCAATATTGTAAATGTTCATTTTTAGGTTCAATACTGCTTTAAACTGTTGACAAAGTGATTTTAAACTTTAAGGCAATACATCTCAATGACAACAAAAAAAATGGAAAATTCATCTCTAAGTATTCTGAACACTCTTTCCATTGTTTAATTATTTTCTTCTTTGTCAAGCTGTGAAAGTCTTCATATGTCAGCTGCAAGTTCGTGATTGAAAATCAAATATATGGTCTCATATGAACTGACATTCATCTTTGTTTGACAGGGCCTTATGGTGGATCATTTGATTAAACTTGGCAATATGTGAAAAAATACCTGTAAAGCAAGTTATATTTTATTTGTTCTGGCGTTCAGCTTTTTTATGTTGGCCATATAATATAGACTTCTTTATTTCCATGCAGCTAATTTTGCAACCAGCTGTTAACTGCTGCTCTCCGGAAAATTTACCACCCATCCTGACCAGGCCATTTTTGCGCTATTGAACTGCGGTAATTTAATTGACCATTGCGCAGTCATGCAATGCTGTACCCAAATGAAATTTATGTCATTTTTTTTCCCACAAATAGAGCTTTCTTTTGGTGGCATTTGATCACCTGTGGGTTTTTTTTTATTTTTTGCGCTATAAACAATAAAATTCTGACAATTTTGAAAAAAAAAAAACAATATTGTTTACATTCTGCTATAAAACATATCCAATAAATATCTAATTTCTTCATAAATTTAGGCCAAAATTTATTCTGCTGCATATTTTTGGTAAAAAAAAATCCCCAATAAGTGTACGTTGATTGCTTTGCACAAAAGTTAAAGCGTCTACAAACTATGGGATATACAGTATACTGGAATTTTTATTTCTTTTTTTTTTCTATACTATTAATGGCGTAAATCAGCAACTTATAGCATGACTGTGATATTGCGGCGGGAAATCAGACACTAATTGACACTTTGTGGGAACCATGACACTAATACTTCAAAAGAGGTTCCTCAAAAGTGGGGTTTTAAGTGGACGCTAGGCAGTGATAGTATAAAAATTACAAAATGTATTATGCCGTACAATAACATACAACATGACAAAAATAAAGGACCAATGATAAAAACATATATATGGGAGACAAGTGTGTAAACCAGCTGAAGGGAGAAGAAGGCCCACCGATTAATTTCCAACGCATTTCAATTACACAAACGGTGTGGATCTTCCTCAGGGACTATGCGGGCTTCAACATTTCAAATGCTCTAATTCCCAAATATAAAATAATTTCACTGGCAGTAGACAGACACTCAAGTAATGAGATAAACAGATCCGTCAGGGCCAGACAGGGAGCGCCAACCCGGACATCAATGGACCAACATGTGTTCCCAAAGATTGCTCTTAATCAGTGAGTCATATTACTACAGCGAGCTGCATTGCACTTAATTTGAAAAAAAATGCTCATAGAGCAATATATCCATGCTGTACGGTGGAACTTATCCGGACAAAATCCTAATGGAGGTTGTCCTGTAGTCTAAAACGTTATGGCCACAATTGTTTGACAGTGAGGTAGAGATGTAAGGTCTATCCAATGTGGTGCCAGAAAAACACAAATACAGTGATCAGTGCTAAAAAATATGTCACTGTACTAATGACACTGGCTTAAACATCTTCTTGGACGATCAAAGGGTTAAGTGTGTGCCTAACCAGTCTTTATGTGTACTAAATGTGTTGTTTTTAATAAGGGATGTGAGAAAATCCATCACATCCCTGCTGACAGGACTGAGCTCTGCCTTGTTTACATAGGCAGAGCTTCGTCCTGTGTCTTTCCTCGATGATCAGCAGGTGCCAGTGGACATCGATTGGCCGACACCCGCTGATCAGCAACTGCTGTGACTAAGCACAACAGAGTGGCGCACCATCTGCACATCCCCTAGGCCAGGGGTGCCCAACCAGTGGCCCGTGGAGCACTCTGATGTGGCCCGCGACCTCCTGCTCTGGGATGGAATAGAATAGAATGCTGTTATTAAAGCTCAGTTTATTACTAAAATCACAGTGTATGTATTGGCATATCTGTTCTGCAGTGGTTACTGGGCTGCTTTCAAACTGATCCGCAGATGCAGAGCAGTGCACCTGCGGGGTTACCTGCACTGAGCCATAGACTTCTGTTATTACCTGCGAGTTTGGTGATCTTTCTCAAAGTGCACCAAACCTGCAGAATATAATAGAAGTCTATTGCAAAGTGCAGGAAAGCCAAAGGTACACTGCGTTGCACCCACGGTGCAGGAAAACCTCAGTGCATCAGTGTGAAAGCAGCCTTGGGCCCCTTTCACACGGTCAGTCTGACCCAATTGGACCCTCCATTCACCTTTAATGAGTGGCAGATGTAAACTGACTTGTGTTCTACCTCCAATCCAATCCGCTAAAAAAAAAAAGAGTTTAGTGGGCTGTGTCCGCTCTGCATATGCAGAGCGGACATGGACCTGCCATCCGCCTGCTCCGCTCATTGTGGCCCGCGTTACCAAGTCGCTTAAGTGGCCTTCGTGCTTCAAAAGGTTGGGCACCCCTGCCCTAGGTGAAAGTGCAGAATCACGTAGCTATATATATATATATATATATATATATATATATATATATATACGTAATTCTGCACAGAACGGCCACCCTGTAGCAGTAAACCGGTTGTGAATCGGTTAAAGAAATGCCCTTCACTCAAAAAAATTGAGTAGTATCATGCCAGTCCTTGATTAGACCTAAAATAAGTGACATAATTGCTTGGTTTAGACTGATTAGGTCATCTTGTACTTAGTAACAGGTTACTTTATGAACCAATCAGGTTAAAACTTGAACTGGGAAAATACAGAAGAATGATCAATTTACTTTAAGTGCTTACTCTGGGACTGCAAAAAATCAGAAAACGATTGAAGCAATTCCCCGGACTTCGATAAATGAACCCACTTTATTAAAGTTTAAGGGAAAAAAAGGATATATATTATATATATATATATATAATATATATATATATATACAGTATATACTGCTCAGGTTAAAAAACAGAGGTTGTAGTTGCATACATTTGCAAATACATGTTAAAGAGGAAGTAAACCCTCTTAAAAAAAATCGAAAAAAAAAAAAAAAAAACCTGCAAGACAAAGGCATAATTAGCTAGTATGCATAGCATACTAGCTAATTATGCATCACTTACCTGAAATCGAAGCCTCGGTATCGGTCCTCTGACTGCCGACATCTTCTCCCGGAGTGACTTACGGGTATCGCGGCTCCGGCGCTGTGATTCGCCGGAGCCGCGATGACGTCACGCGCATGCGCACGAGAGCGGCATATAACAACTGAAGCATCGGCATATATCGCCGATGCTTCAGTTGTCGCTAGTGTGCATGTGCCGCATGACGTCGGCACATGCAAATACAGGTATATCTCCTAAACCGTGCAGGTTTAGGAGATATCCCTGTTAGCTACAGGTAAGCCTTAATATAGGCTTACCTGTAAGCTAAAGTTGTAAAAGAGGGTTTACTTCCTCTTTAAAGCCACACAACTGTACTGAGTGTGCTCCTAATATCAAAACTACATGGGGCATGTATAAGCATTGCACAAACTGAGAGCAGAATCACTTAAACACATCCCCTTCCTACCTAACCAATTGATGAAACAAATATATGTGGCATCACTGAGGTCATCATCCATGGTGCAACATATATGCGCACCTATGTTTGTTCTGGAAGCGCAAAGTCCTTTCTTGTATTAAGAGAGGTATGGACTCCAGAGAGAGAGATATAATTTTGCCCCTGTTCAAATCATTAGTAAGACCTCATCTGGAATATGCAGTTTAGTTTTGGGCACCAGTTCTCAAAAAGGATATCAGGGAACTGGAGAAAGTTCAGAGAAGGGCAACCAAACTGATAAGAGGCATGAAGGAGCTCAGCTATAAGGAATAATTAGAGGAACTGAATTTATTCTCTCTTGATAAGAGGAGATATGATCAACGTGTACAAATATATAAGGGGTCCATATAGTGAACTTGGTGTTGAGTTATTCACTTTACGGTCAACACGGAGGACAAGGGGGCACTCTTTACGTCTAGAGGAAAAGAGATTTCATCTCCAAATACGGAAAGGTTTCTTCACAGTAAGAGCTGTGAAAATGTGGAATAGACTCCCTGCAGAGGTGGTTCTGGCTAACTCAGTAGATTGCTTTAAGGCCCCTTTCACACCGGGGCGTTTTTCATGCGGTGCAGCGCTAAAAATAGCGCGTGTTCACCGCCTGAAAAAATCCGGCCCCTTTAACTCCAGTGTGAAAGCCGGCGGGCTTTCACACTGGAGCGGTGCGCTAGCAGGATGGCAAAAAAAGTCCTGCTAGCAGCATCTTTGGAGCGGTATAGGAGCGGTGTATTCACCACTCCTATACCGCTCCTTCCCATTGATTTGAATAGGAAACCGCGGTAAAAGCGCGGCAATACCGCCGCAAAGCGCCGCTACGGCGGCGCTCTGCGGGGGTGTACAACCCTTTTTCGGCCGCTCGCGGGGGGTAAAACCGCACCGCGAGCGGCCGAATACCGCGGTTAAAACAACGGTAACGCAGCGCTAAATATAGCGCTGCTTTACCGTCACCACGGCTCCCCGCCCCAGTGTGAAAGGGGCCTAAGAAAGCCCTGGATACTTTCCTAAATGTACATAATATAACTGGGTACTAACATTTATAGGTAAAGTTGATCCAGGGAAAATCCGATTGCCTCTTGGGGGATCAGGAAGGGATTTTTTTCCCCTGCTGTTGCAGATTGGAGCATGCTCTGCTGGCTTTTTTTTTTTTGCCTTCCTCTGGATCAACTGTGGGTATAGAATTGGGTATATTGGATTGTACGATAATTTTTATTTTTATTTATTATTTCTTATTTTTATGGTTGAACTGGATGGACTTGTGTCTTTTTTCGGCCTAGCTAACTATGTAACTATGCAGTGGCACCAGAGCTTAGTAAATGAGGGGAAGCTTTGCCGACTTCCATCATCCAATCACGTGCGAGCAAATATATATTTTTTTATTTTCCTTGCATGTAATTGGGGGCAAAGTGAAGCTTCATCTCATTTAAAAAGCTCTAGAGCAAATTCCCTTACAGAGTGCAACTGCATTTGCAAAGTGCACAGTCTATTTTCCTTTAATAAATCCATCCCTGTTTGTGACAAAAGCCGCTATTTTTATCTGCCTAGTCGAGACAGTCAAGATTTTTTTTTTCCTGACTAGCTTGAAGTATGAAACAGATGCAATTAGTGATTCTGATCCTTCACAGCATAAAATGAACTTGTTTAGTATAGGCAGAGGTAAAACAATCCAGACAGCAAGCAGCTGTTTGCTTTCTGGATTTTTTACCTCTAAATAGGATTATATGCTGTGAAGGATCCAAGTCACCGATTGCATCTGTTTCAAATTTTGTGGAGCCCGTTGATCGATCACTGGATGATAGTCTTTCCTGCTAAACTGGACTATTGGGGTAGTAACACAATTTACGTTTTGAGCTTGGAGGTATTCTGGGGACCTCCTTTTTGCTAGTTTCAAACTGGCTTCTGCCATTTTATTTTTTAAATACTGTATATAAATTTAGATTAGATAATCTCAATACTTTTTTAGGTTTACTGAGATTAAGCTGGATTTAATGAGAATAATTGAATGATAATGTTATTTATTGAATAAACATATTAACCACTTGACCTCCAGAAGGTTTACCCCCCTTCATGACCAGGCCATTTTTGGCGATATGGCACTGCGTTATTTTAACTGACAATTGCGCAGTCGTGTGACACTGTACCCAAATACATTTTTTTGTCCTTTCTTTCCCACAAATAGAGCTTTATTTTGGTGATATTTTATTAGGGGATAGTTTTATGGCTATTTTATAAGAAATGGCGGCGATCTGCAATTTTTACAGTGACTGCAACATTATGGCGGACACATCATACACGTTTGACACTATTTTGGGACCATTGTAATTTATACAGCAATCAGTGCTATAAAAATGCACTGATTACTGTGTAAATGACACTGGCAGGGAAGGGGTTAAACACTAGGGGGCGATCAAGGGGTTAAGTGTGTCCTAGGGAGGTGTTCTAACTGTGGGGGGATGGGCTACCACTGACATGACAGCGATCAATGCTCCCAATCACAGGGAGCAGTAGATTTCTGTCGTGTCACTAGGCAGAACAGGGAAATGCCTTGTTTACAATTAAAAAAATAATAAAAAAGTATGGGACTTTAAATGAAGCAGGTTCAGACACAACTTTGAGAGTAAAAATAGTTTTATTGTACTAGAGTGTCAAATTGCGTAACGTTGTATATGACAAATAATTACACAATGCATATGCAGACATCTTAGGAAGTACATGTTTACAAAGGCATCTCTCAATTCTACCTCTCCGTGACATGATTGCGGGACACTGGTGGACATCGAGTCTGCGGAACCCGCAGGCACGGTCACAGAGTACGTGGTGGGCGCTTGCCATTTTGCGATTGCCAGCTTGAGATTTTAGTCCACTAAAATGTAGGAGATTTTAGTCTACTAAAAGGAAAACAATTCAGATGACTAAAATATGACTAAAACTAAAATGACATTTCGAAATTTGATGTAAATATTAGTATTACCACTCGTTAACATCAGCCTTCAGGCCTGATTCACACCTATGAATTTTTTAGTGCATTTTCAGTTTTTCAAAAACACTACATTTAACATGGTTTCCTATGGATGTAGTTCACATCTGTGTATTTTACGGAAAGGGCCAAGGACTTTTTTTCTGGTTTTTGGTTTCATAGACTTCAATGGATCAAAAATGTGTATTGAAAAATGCAAAATGCGCCTGGAATATGCAAACTGCAACCTGCATAGGTGTGAATCAGTCCTTACTCAACATCATAACATGCAGGCAGTTGTGAGTGTGAGCTCCGGCATGGAACAGCACAATTACATCTCAATGCACCACACTGAACACCTTTTTTCAATTTTTGCTCTTTTTATTAATTTTGTTATATAACTTTGTTATATATATAACCTTGTTATATATATATATATATATATATATATATATATATATATATATATATATTGTACAGGACGCCAAGGTTGGGTCCTGGACGGGTGCTATATAGCACCAGTATTTGGGCTGTGGTCCCTTTAAAGGAGTCGCAGCGTTGCTCAGGGGGTCACCCAAAATGGGTGAGGGGTTCCGGGAGTAGCTGAGCAGGAGAGGACTGACTCGCAGTCCTCTCTAAGTTAATAATAGTTATTTGGGACCCGGAATTTGGGAGGCTCTGAAGAGATATTCGGGTGGGAAAAGAGCCTCCCTCCCTGACCACAATGATTCAGCGCACAGGGGGTTAAGGGCCTCCAGGAAGACAGCTCATAAAACAGGAAGTAGGGAAGAGTTGTTGGTGTGAGGAGGAGTAGGTGATTACACCTGTTAGCTGAGCTGTGTGGATGTCTGGAGGCTGCTAAAAGAACCTGCTGCAAAAAAACTGTATGTGTTTTCCTTAACTTTGTTTTTGTGCTGAAGATAAGCTGTTTTTTGTTATGCTGAAGATAAGCGGACTTTGTTTTTGTACTTTACCTGTGCGCTGAAGAAAGCCTTATTTTGATTTTTCTTTCAAATAAATGTCTTTTATTTTACAACTGACGGTTTATGCACTTAATCCCGTGGAGCTATTGTCCCCAAAGTTCACAACTGGTGGAGAATGCGGGCAAAAGTGCATTTGCAGCCGCAAAAAACGTTCAAAACTAAACTGACATTTAAAGAGACAGTGTACAAATGGCATGTCGTGGGTGAAGTCAGCTCAGACGCTGCAAACAGCAGGTAAAGGCATGGAGGAGGTCATCAGGGCTTTGGCGCAAGCCACCGTGACCCAGCAGCAAGCTTCAGCAGATGCAAACCGTCGCCATGAGGAAGCGATGGCTCAGCAGCAGCAGGCCCTGGCACAGGCTATAGCTGCACAGCAGGAAAACACACGGTTGCTAGCCGCCCAGTTTACTGCTCAGCAGGAGTCCACTCAAACACAGGTGACTGCCTTACAGGAGGCAGTGCAGCGGCTTGCTCAGGGACGAGAACAATCGGTCGTTGCCGTTGGCAACCAAGTGTCTGTGAGAGCCAGCCATTTCTTACAAAAACTGACACCCAGCGATGACGTAGAGGCCTTTCTCACCACCTTTGAGAGGATAGCGGAGAGAGAGGGGTGGCCCCGTGACCAATGGGCCGGCATTATCTCTCCTTTTCTCACCGGTGACCCGCAAAAGGCCTACTTTGACCTCCCAACTGAACATATCAGCAACTATGAGCTTCTGAAGACAGAGATCCTGGCCCGCCTAGGAGTGACCATGGCTGTCCGGGCTCAGAGGGTGCATCGCTGGCGGTACAAACAAGACCGACCACCCAGGTCCCAAATGCATGAACTGATACAGCTGGTTAAAAAATGGCTGCAGCCAGAAAAACTGTCAGGCCCACAAATGGTGGAACGGGTGGTGATGGACTGGTACCTGCGGTCCCTGCCAGATGACCTACAGCGCTGGGTAAGCCATGGAGACTCTGCAACCGCTGACCAGCTGGTTGAGTTGGTTGAAAGGTACACCGTAGTGGAGGACCTGCTTGGGCCTGCCAAACGTCGGGAACCCACACCAAGGGCAAGAAAGCCGGCCACAGCACCTAGGAGAGAAGCCCTGCTAGACATTGGAACCCGCAACCCTGCACCATCTTCTGCAGAACCTCGAAGGTTGGTTCCTGTCCCTAGGATGGGAGGCCTACAGTGTTGGCGATGTCGGTCCTGGGGGCATACCCGGGCACAATGCCCACTTCAGGAGGAGCCGATGGATTGCGGGACTGGTCGGAGAAGCTCCTTCTATGTGCAAAGAGCGTGTACCACTCATCTTGATCTGGCTGAAGGACGGTTCGAGTGTGAAGTGTGGGTGAACCACCTTCCTGCCAGGGCCCTACTAGACTCCGGGAGCATGGTAACACTGGTACATGCCAGGGTGATTGGGAGACTTGGCCCCGTAAATAAAACTCTGCGCGTAGTGTGTATCCATGGGGATACCAGGGAGTACCCCCTGGTTCCTGTGACGGTTTCTTATGGACGTACCTCAGTGACACAGGAGGTTGGGGTAGTACATAGTTTAATCCATGATATTATAGTGGGGCGGGACTGTCCGCTATTCCTCGAACTGTGGAACCAGGCACAGATGGGGCTGCCAGGAGAACTGGGGACACTGGGCCTGGAAGAGATGGAGTCTGAGGGGTCTAGGTCTGAAACCCCCACAACACACCCCTCTAAAACAGAGATACCTGTCACTAATAAGGATATTGCAGAGAATGTTAATTTGAATGACAATGTTTCTGTTTCAGGCCTCAATACCGAGTTGACTTCTGAGGGGGGGGGAAGCCTTCCCATTACAGGTTATGCTGGGGGAGGATGATGAGGAGCTCTCCCCGTTGCAGTTCCCAGTTGAGGAGGGTGAAGGGGAAACATCCTCAAGGTCAGTGCATCCAGACCTGGACGTACCCAGGGGTGCGTTTGGCACCGCCCAGTTGCAGGATCCTACCTTGGTCAATGCTCGAGAGCAGGTTTCTGTTGTTGATGGGGTACCACAAATACCAGGGGCAGATCAAAGGTTTCCTCATTTTGCATTAAAGGGGGATTTGATTTATCGAGTGGCTGAAAGCCGAGAGGAAACTGTAGAGCAGTTACTGGTTCCCCAACCATATAGGCGGATGCTACTTGACCTAGCCCACAATGACGCACTGGGAGGACACTTGGGGGCAGAGAAAACGGAGGCCAGGATAACCGACCGGTTTTACTGGCCAGGGGTGAAGGCCCCGGGGGTTGCTTGACCTAGTCAAAGAAACATGGGAAAGTGAATCCTCACCACACAAGACCGTGGTAGAGCATATCTCTCAAATGCGAGAGAGGGTGGCTAAGGTATCCGCTGTGGTAGAGGTACAGTCAGGGGACCATGCAGGAATCGACCTGGTGCAGGTGGCTGCTACCCTAACTAGGCCCCAAACCCAGCAAGCAAAAGAGTTTCTGCAAAGAAATAGGGACATGTTTTCAGGGTTGCCGGGTCTCACCAACGTCATCGAGCATGACATTGTGACGGAACCCTGTATAAAAATCCGGTTAAGGCCTTACCGTATCCCAGAAGCCCATAGAGTGGCAGTGTCTGAAGAGGTCAAGAGAATGCTCGAGCTTGGAGTCATTGAAGAGTCGCAGAGCGAGTGGTCGAGTCCAATCGTGTTGGTACCCAAACCCAACGGCACCCTCCGCTTCTGCAACGACTTCAGAAAACTTAATGAAATCTCCAAGTTTGATGCTTATCCAATGCCACGGGTAGATGAGCTAATTGAGAGGTTAGGTCCAGCCAGGTATATAACCACGCTAGACCTCACAAAAGGGTATTGGCAGATTCCCCTGACCAAGAAAGCCAGGGAGAAAACAGCTTTCTCTACCCCGGAAGGCCACTTCCAGTACAAAAGAATGCCATTTGGTCTACACTCTGCCCCCGCTACATTCCAAAGGGCCATGGACAAAACTTTGCTTCCACATCAACGGTATACTTCGGTTTACCTAGATGACATAGTCATTTTTAGCACTGATTGGGAGTCCCATCTTCCCCGAGTTCAGGCAGTCGTAGACTCCTTGAGAAGAGCAGGATTCACCATCAATCCGGAGAAGTGCGCGATTGGAGTAGAGGAAGGCAAGTACCTAGGGTACATTGTGGGTAGAGGACTGGTGAAGCCCCAAATGAGTAAGGTAGAAGCCATACAGAACTGGCCCCGCCCCCTATCCAAGAAGCAGGTCAGAGCGTTTTTGGGCATAGTTGGCTACTACCGGAGGTTTGTCCCCAACTTTGCCACCATTGCTGCACCATTGACGGACTTGACCAAAGGCAGAAAGTCAGTGATGGTACAGTGGAATGACGATGCCGAAAAAGCTTTCCAGAAGCTTAAGACGGCATTGTGCCGGGATCCGGTGCTTGTGGCTCCAGATTTTTCTAGGGATTTTGTAGTACAGACAGATGCTTCAAGTGAAGGGCTAGGAGCAGTCCTGTCTCAAGTGATCAATGGGGAAGAGCACCACATAGTTTTTCTAAGTAGGAAGCTGACGGCAGCGGAGAAAAACTATGCGGTGGTGGAGCGGGAGTGTCTTGCCATCAAGTGGGCTTTAGACTCTTTACGCTATTTCCTCCTAGGTAGAAGGTTCCGCCTAGTGTCCGACCATGCCCCACTGACCTGGATGAGACAAAACAAAAACACCAATGCCAGGGTGACAAGGTGGTTCCTTTCTCTCCAGGAGTTCAATTTTGTGGTAGAGCACAGACCAGGGAGACAGCATCAGAACGCCGATGCCCTCTCCCGGGTCCATTGTATGATGTCGAGTGGTGCCTCCAACACCTCCGCGTTGAGGCAGAGGGGGGGATATGTACAGGACGCCAAGGTTGGGTCCTGGACGGGTGCTATATAGCACCAGTATTTGGGCTGTGGTCCCTTTAAAGGAGTCGCAGCGTTGCTCAGGGGGTCACCCAAAATGGGTGAGGGGTTCCGGGAGTAGCTGAGCAGGAGAGGACTGACTCGCAGTCCTCTCTAAGTTAATAATAGTTATTTGGGACCCGGAATTTGGGAGGCTCTGAAGAGATATTCGGGTGGGAAAAGAGCCTCCCTCCCTGACCACAATGATTCAGCGCACAGGGGGTTAAGGGCCTCCAGGAAGACAGCTCATAAAACAGGAAGTAGGGAAGAGCTGTTGGTGTGAGGAGGAGTAGGTGATTACACCTGTTAGCTGAGCTGTGTGGATGTCTGGAGGCTGCTAAAAGAACCTGCTGCAAAAAAACTGTATGTGTTTTCCTTAACTTTGTTTTTGTGCTGAAGATAAGCTGTTTTTTGTTATGCTGAAGATAAGCGGACTTTGTTTTTGTACTTTACCTGTGCGCTGAAGAAAGCCTTATTTTGATTTTTCTTTCAAATAAATGTCTTTTATTTTACAACTGACGGTTTATGCACTTAATCCCGTGGAGCTATTGTCCCCAAAGTTCACAATATATATATATATATATATATATATATATATATATATATATATATATATATATATATAACTTTGTTATATAGTGGCACTTCATTCATGTGATGTGTGTTACACTACAGTGTGTTGATATGCTGTACCATCCAGTATAGTGTGGAAAAATACAGACAATTGACTGAAAATGAAAGCCTAAAGCCTAAAAAAACATGATGGTTTTTAATTGATCACTTTGCATTTATAAATGACTAAAGCCTCAAACACACAATCGGATTTTCTGCAGACAAAGCGTCAGACTTTTGTTCGAAGGGCGTAGTGAAGTACTATGTGGTTTTTCATCTCTTTAGCGCCACCCTTTGGGCACCTTCTGCTAATGTTGTGTTGGGTGAGCATTGATTCTGAGCATGCGTGTTTGTACTTTGGACTTTTGTCCGACGATCTTGAGTACACACGCTCGGGAAATCCGACAACACACCATTGTCCATGGAAAATGTATAAACCTGGCATCCAATATTTGTCCATGGAAAGTTGGCCAACAATTGTCTGATGGAGCGTACAAATGGTTGGATTTTCTGCCAACAGCCTGTCATCACACAATTCCTATCGGAAAATCCAATCGTGTGTACGAGGCTTCAGTCATTTATAAATGCAAAGCGATCAATTAAAAACCATCATGTAATGGGAATTGTGACGGACCTCGTACCCAAGATGTCCGCCGTAAATGCTTCCTCTGTCCGGTACCACACAATCCAAGACCCCCTTAGCTTACCCAGTCACCAGACAACACCAGTGTAGGGTACATCAGGAATGAATCTTTATTTGACATTTCACACACATATATAGCCAGATGATTAAAAGCTAACCTAATTAGCATGAGCTAATTATCTTAATCATTGCCCAGACTAGTTGACTGCCTGAAAAGGCTTTTCAAGGTCAGACTTTAAGGCTCCTAGTTAATTGGAATAACTATTCAACATACATTAACATAAACAGTAACACAGGGCTAATTAGCACAACAACATTGTGTGGAATACACCTTACAAGCCAGACCAGCCTCATCTACACAATAGACAGGTGGCTTGAGTTCATGACTCATGACATTAGCGTCTCTTGCTAATATGCCAAATACACATACAGATTCTATGTGTATTGGGGGGCCAGCATGGACCTGAATCCAAGTATCACCAGCTCAGGGGTCCCAGGCTTGCAGCTCAAAGAGCACTGTTCCCCCAAATGCCAGGGCCCATAATCACAAGGCAACAGGCTCGCACTCAGTCCCCTCCAACAGCCCGTGTCCCGGCTAGGTCCGTCACATTTCTCCCCTTTCGGCAGGAGACTAACACAGGAGGAGACCCCAGACGGGTTGACTCCGAAGTTAGTCAGTGGTTCCAGTCCTCTAATGCCTGTACCCACACAGTACCCCAAACAAATTGTTCCAAACAGAGCACGACTCACCCAGCCAACTTCTGCCTCTCTCATAGAACATATCCGCCGCTGGGGAGAGGCCTGGACTGGCCCTTCTCCCTGGAGTCTTTTCAGCCGCTGGAGAGAAGACAGGGTGACTGGGCTCACTCCATCCTGCTGTTGGGGATCTGGGCCGACCGCCCAGCATCCCTGGGTTATACTGGTGGAGACTGCAGTCCCATCCCCCTTTACAGGAAATCTGCCCTCTGTTAGTTGTGGGCAGAGGCCAGCAGCACTTTGTTCCGTTGCCAGCAGTTCAGGTGGGTGTAGGAGCTTCCCTACATCATCTCCTCCAGCTAACTGTTGGGGAGAGAGGGCGACTGCCCCGGCTTCCTGGAACTCCACAGTTGTTGCTGGTGCTGGACAGAGGTGGGTAGCACTCTGCCCTGTTGCCAGCACTTCTGCTGGGGACTCCACATCCTCCGCTCTGGCAAACCATTGGGGCAGGAGGCTGGCTTCCTTTTCCATTCCCTCATCTGGCTGCTGGGACAACATGTCTCTTGTACTGTCTTCCAGGTGCACAAATCTTTGCTGGGGAGGAAAGATCGCTTTCTCCACCCTGGCCAACTGTTGGGGAGGGACGACAAACACCTCCTCTCCCTTCTCCCCCTGTATCTGCTGCTGGGAAGTGATTGCCACCTTCTCACCCTGAGCCTCCATAACTGCCACCGGTGTGGGGCAGAGGTCTTGGACCCTCTGTCCGGTGACCTGCGCTTCAGCTGGAGAAGTTCCTTGTAACTCCACGGATACTGCCGTTGGTGCTGGGCAGAGCTCAGTGAAGTTTGGCCCTAATACCAGCTCTTCTGATGGAGGCTCATGAGGTTGTTTTTCCTCAGCAGAAAAGTCTATTAAATCCCCAGTCTCTACAACTGATGGCTGGGGATAGAGGTTCACCACCTGTCCGTGGAACCTAGAAGATGCCATCGGTGCTGGGCAGAGGTTAGCAGAGCTCTGCCCTGTTGTCAGCACTTCCTGCATCCGCCATAAGACCTCCGCGTCCATAGCTGCGGGGGCAGGTGGGCAAAGCACTCTGTTACTATGCCACTTTGCCGACTCTTCAGCCAGGATTTCAGAGCTGTCTGCTGGTATTTCCTCATAGTCCCAGGCAAAGGGAGCCCCACCCTGCTGCTGAGCAGAGTCTAGCAGCTGTATGTAGGCGATCTCCAGCTCCCATTCCTGAACGGCCAGGAACTCCAAATCTTCCTGTGCCCAGAGCACTTCCGAGATGTTCAATCTTTGCTCTCTGTGCTCCATTATTTCCTCCAAACGCCACTCCAGATCACTCCCAAAGTCGGGGTCCTCGGACAGCCTCCAGTACAACAATCCCAGGCCATTATAATCAAAGCCTTCCGTGGGCCTGTCATCCGCTGTCCACGGGCACACTTGGGCTACATACCACCGGAGGGCTCTGTAGCTCTCGTCCAAACGCATTTCTGCCCGGATCAGCCTGCTTAACTCAGCTGTCCACTCCTGCTTCGGTTGTTCCCCCAATAACAAAATTCGTACTTCATACTGCGACCAGTACCTTACATGGATGGAGGGGAGAACTTTTCCCTGGTGTCGCTGCTCACAGGCTAGCGCTTCTTTCCAGAGTTGTAGGCGAACAGAATCATACCATCCCAGCAGGACCTGCACCGATACTGATCCTCTGTGCTGTATCCGCATCTCTCGCAACCTCCTTCCGAATTCCTCTTCCATGATGACGTATCTGTACCTCTGCTATGCGGGCCTTGGATCCAGGTGATGGTTTGGATGTGTTCACGACAAGGAAGCACAATCCCACCGCTGCCAGCCAATTGTGATGGACCTCGTACTCAATATGTCCGCCGTAAATGCTTCCTCTGTCCGGTACCACACAATCCAAGACCCCCTTAGCTTACCCAGTCACCAGACAACACCAGTGTAGGGTACATCAGGAATGAATCTTTATTTGACATTTCACACACATATATAGCCAGATGATTAAAAGCTAACCTAATTAGCATGAGCTAATTATCTTAATCATTGCCCAGACTAGTTGACTGCCTGAAAAGGCTTTTAAAGGTCAGACTTTAAGGCTCCTAGTTAATTGGAATAACTATTCAACATACATTAACATAAACAGTAACACAGGGCTAATTAGCACAACAACATTGTGTGGAATACACCTTACAAGCCAGACCAGCCTCATCTACACAATAGACAGGTGGCTTGAGTTCATGACTCATGACATTAGCGTCTCTTGCTAATATGCCAAATACACATACAGATTCTATGTGTATTGGGGGGCCAGCATGGACCTGAATCCAAGTATCACCAGCTCAGGGGTCCCAGGCTTGCAGCTCAAAGAGCACTGTTCCCCCAAATGCCAGGGCCCATAATCACAAGGCAACAGGCTCGCACTCAGTCCCCTCCAACAGCCCGTGTCCCGGCTAGGTCCGTCACAGGAATTACAACTGGTTCTCTGACACACATGTGAATATGTGTTTGACCGATTTATAACAATCAACAAAATTTCACCAAGCTGAGTTGAAATCGATCAAGAGCGCAGCATACCGATTGAATGGATGGTCTTTGGTTTCTAATATTTCAATGGATTCATTCAGTTTAGTTGCATTGAATTGTAAACTGTATGATCATATTGATAGATATGTGGCCTCCATAATCTATTGGTGGTCCAAGACTGGAAGTCTAGACTGTGGAGTGCCAAGTAAAGCATGTGTGTCCAAGATGGAAGAATAAATACGAATAAATCCAATGCAATCTTCTCTAAAAAGCAAGTTAAAAATCCCCATACAGATATTGCATTTATGTCCAGCCTGCATGTAGTTAAGGATTGATAAGCTTCAGTATTCACATCCCAGTGGAAGCACAGGTCTTCTGAGTTATTATACTTCAGCGTAGTCTATTTGCATATCATTGCTCAGTGTACTGGAAAGGATCAGTCTGATTAAATTCACATAACAAATAGAGGAGTGAAGCAGCAGCCTAGTGACAATCACACAGATATGAGGGTTTCCATGGTTACGGGAGCATCATTTTATCCTCTGTGGATACTAGTCTATGCTGGAGTTTGACATAGAGAGCATTAGCGGGCCAACTAATGCATCAGCAAGGGCTTTTCAGTATTGTTTGCCAATGCTAAATTCCATCCTGATCTGCAGTCATTGCTGCATTGCTCAACTCTGCAATGCTATGCTGAATTGCTAAAATCCGAAATGTAATATCTTTATTCTTATAGGATATTGCATTTTTTTTAGATAGTGGAATGGTTTTAAATACTCCTACATAATTTAGAAAACTGGCTGAATGCGACCTGGCTTACTATAAAATGGAGAAGCAGCGAGTGTGATGCCCTCCCCAACCATACCAGCCCACATGCCCTCAACTTAAGGAGGGTACGTTGCCCCCCTTTCAAAGCTTTCCATGCAGCTGCATATAAACAAAGGCGCAAGAGATGCTGACGCATGTCATTGACCAAACATGGTCACTTGTTAGGGCTGAAGACCATGCTGGACTGACTCGATCAGTCACTGTTCGTAGGTGGGTGCTAACTTGTAGGAAGAGTTTGATAAACCAAGACCCTGCAAAGGTTTCTAGCAGATGAAAGTCATTTCATATTTATATACATAAGTTTTGGCTTGCAATTCAGCATTGCTCTGGTACAGTGCCTTGAAAAAGTATTCCTACCCCTTGAAATTTTCCACATTTTATTAGGATTTTATGTGATAGACCAACACAAATTGGCACATAATTGTGAAGTGGAAGGAAAATGATAAATGGTTTCCAAAATCTTTTACAAATAAATATGTGAAAAGTGTGGTGTGCGTGTTTTTTCCGACGGAATTCCACTCAAGCTTGGCTTGCATACACGATCACACAAAAGTTCTCTGAACTTTCGACCGTCAAGAACACGACAACGAGCCGAGAAAATTAAGTTCAATGCTTCCGAGCATGCGTCAAATTGTTTCCGAGCATGCATAGGAATTTTGCACGTCGGAATTGGTAAAGACGATCGGAATTTCCAATCAAAACATTTTACGACCGAAAAATTGAGAACCTGCTCTCAATATTTTGCTGTCTGGAATTCCACCAGCTAAAGTCTGATGGAGCATACACACGGTCACATTTTACGACCAAAAGCTCTCATCTGACTTTTTTCTGGCGGAATTTCCAATCATGTGTATGCAGCATTACAGGTTTTCTTCTAAGATTGCCCTGTATTTGGCTCCATCCATTTTCCCATCAACTCTGACAGCTTCCCTGTCCCTGCTGAAGAAAAGCATCCCCACAACATGATGCCTTGATGACCATGTTTCAAGGTGGGGATGGTGTGTTTAGGGCAATGTGCAATGTTAGTTTTCCACCACACATAGCATTTCGCTTTTAGGCCAAAAAGTAAAATTTTGGTCTCACCTGACCAGAGCACCTTCTTCCACATGTTTGCTGTGTCCCCCACATGACTTGTAAGCTGAAAATGGGACTTCTTATGGCTTTCTTTTCGCCACTCTTCCATAAAGGCCAGATTTGTGGAGTGCATGGCTAATAGTTGTCCTACAGACAGATTCTCCCACCTGAGCTGTGGATCTCTGCAACTCCTCCAGAGTTGCCATGAGCCTCTCTTCTCTGAATAATGCTCTCCTTGCCCGGCCTGTCAGTTTAGGTGGTCGGCCATGTCTTGGTAGGTTTGCAGTTGTGCCATACTCTTTCCATTTGATGATGGATTGAGAAGTGCTCTGTGAGATGTTCAAAGCTAGGGATATTTTTTTATAACCTAACCCTGCTTTAAACTTCTGTACAACTTTGTCCCTGACCTGTCTGGTGTGTTCCTTGGCCTTCATGATGCTGTTTGTTCACTAAGGTTCTCTAACAAATCTCTGAGGGCTTCACAGAACAGCTATATTTATACTGAGATTAAATATACAACTAACTAGGTGACTTCTGAATGCAATTGGTTCCACATTTTGAAAACCATGAATGATTTTCCTTCTACTTCACAATTATGTGGCACGAAGAAGTGTAGAAAATGTTAAGGGGTATGAATACATTTTTTCAAGGCACTGTATATATATATATATATATATATATATATATATATATATATATATATATATATATATATATATATATATATATATATATATATATATATATATATATATATATGTTTTTTTTTTCTTTTATACTTATGCCTTTTTCATAAAAGTTATATCTATGATGTTTTTAGCTGCTGTCACTTTTCTATTTTTATATATTTATATTTCTAAATATTCATTTTGTCTATACCTCTGTGTTTGTCTAATAGCCCTGAAGAAGAGGAAGTCCCTGTTCCCCTGAAGCGTGTTAGCTCGATGTACTTATTGCTATTCTCAATAAATGTCTTCTAACATACCATCCAACTTGCATTTGGTTGGACACCAGGCACTCCTCTTTCTACTTACCTTTCCAAATATGGTTACGATCATCTCCCAACCCTTTCGTTCATGTCATTCATGAAAGAGTGCACCAGCAGCAGATTGTCTCAGCAGGTCAGCATGTTTTGCATCAATGGGTTGCTGGACATCATTCATTGTACTTGACATGGATCTACATCCATGTTAATGAAAGGAATTTTTCACAATGTTTTTTTTATTATTATTTTCCTTTTTTTTGAATGAGTAACAAGGGGTACCATGTATCTCTTCCTCACTCAAATGGGGTGAAAGGTTCCATATTTTTATTTAGTCTTCCCCTGCAGACCCCACACAAGGCCAGGGATTTGGTAAAGTGACCCTTGTCCCCATAAACATGAGGACAAGGTGCTTTTAGGAAGGGGGTTAGAAGGCCCTGGCAAATTACCCTCCCCATGTTAAGAGTGTTGGCTTGGTGAGGTTTAGGAAGGGGCATGCTTATTGCCCCCCTTTCCTGGCCATCCAGGCTGCATGCTCAGGAAAGTGTGTAGCATACATTTTTGGTGAACTCCACGATTCACTTTTTATTTAATTTTTTTCATGGGGCACCCTCTTAAAATCTATTCTGGGTGGGTGGCATCCCATGACATTTTTACTTTTTTTGCATAGGTTCCTCCTTAACCACTTCAATACAGGACATTTTTGCCCTCTTCCTGCCCAGACAAATTTTTAGTTTTCAGTGCTGTCGCACTTTAACTGACAATTGCACGGTCATGCAACGTTGCACTCAAACAAAATTGACGTCCTTTTTTCCCCACAAATAGAGCTTTCTTTTGGTGGTATTTGATCACCTCTGCGGTTTTTATTTTTTGCACTATAAACAAAAGAATGGCGACAATTTTGAAAAAAACACAATATTTTTTACCTTTTGCTATAATAAATATCCAATTTAAAAAAATATATATATAATGTTTCCCTCAGTTTAGGCTGATACGTATTCTTCTACATATCTTTGGTAAAAAAAAAAAAATCGCAATAAGGGTATATTGATTGGTTTGCGCAAAAGTTATAGCTTCTACACAATAGGGGATAGATTTATGGCTTATTTTTTTACTAGTAATGACGGTGATCTGCGACTTTTTTAGTGACTGTGACATTGTGACGGACAGATCGGACACTTTTGACACATTTTTGGGACCATTCACATTCACACAGTGATCGGCGCTATAAAATTGTACTGATTACGGTGTAAATGTGACTGGCAGGGAAGGGGTTAACACTAGGGGGCTAGGGAGGGGTTAATTATGTTCCCTGGTGTAAGGTCCTCTGTTTCAGCCCCTCTGCATCAGCCCCTCTGCATCAGCCCCTCTTTCCCTCAATTGGACTTTGGCGGTCAATGGAAAATAACCCTGTCTGTCCGGATAGATAATCAGACACCATACACCGTATGAGGTTTGGAAAAAGATGCCTTTACTTCCGTTTCACAGAGCATATACAATACAAAAAAGGGGGAAGAACGCAATTGAACAACCAATCACATTCAACCACTTAAGCATTTTGTTATACAATTCAATATTGATCTGCAAGATTCATAATATTTCTTCTTTCGGACTCAACATAATATTTACTCTAAAAATGTCTCACGCAATATATGTCCTTGATAAGGTTCTCAGTATGTTTTGATAATATATAGAAATACAAAACAGCATACTTGTTATGGGAAGCAGACCCGTTACTAGAAGCCATGAGAACTAAAACTTGTTATGGAAATGTGTGAGATAAACAGAATTTACAGTGAGTTTCTACAGAAAAACAGAAAAACATCTTTGTTACAATACTATTAAATCTTAAAGGGTAACTCTACACTTCCCACGTTTCCTTACAATCCCTCCTTTTGATCATAGGAGACTTTAAGAAGTCTCCGCTGATCACTCATTGTACCACCTATATCCTGCCTTGAACATGGTCATGGCTGTTTCAGACTTATCAACTAGGTTCTTTGATTTTGCTACTTTACTTATCAGGTAGAACACCAATTTGATTGTCACATAAACGGCCAGAGCTAAAATAAGTATCATGAAGAGTATCATACCCGCTTTCTTAAAGAAATTCATAATGTTTTCCCAAATAGAACCGAACCATCCTCCTACACCTGAAAAGGGATTCAATGAGTCCCCCATACGTCTCATTTGGTCCTGCAATTTTGCCCTTTCTTCATTGTGACCTCTAATAATGTCATAATAGTCTGGGATTTCTAAATCTTCAGACGGCTTTGTAAGATTGTTCATGTATGTGCAGCATAGGGTTTTATCCCCGGTTAGGTCACACAGCCCTGTAAGAACCATCATCATTCTTTCTTGCCTTTGTTTAATTACCTCTTGTTCAAATAATACCTTCCTAAGTTCTTCATTGAGTAATCCTATATCTATTGCTGTGGCATTCATCCATGAGTCCATTAACATCCCAAATCCATCTACCTTTGTGAGGGCATTGTATACGCCCACCCCACCGAAGGATGCAAAAATTTTGTCCCACCAAGTTGTTAATTCCCTCTTGTGTCTGCCAAATTCAAGGTGACCGTGGGCAGGTTTCATGGACACAAATGTGTCTGACCCTGTGGTCCCCATTAGAGGGATCATTTCCACAATAGTACACCAACCTGAAGTTTTTCTGTCCATAGGGTAAGGGACGGTGGTATGGCACCATAGTCTACAACAGACCATATCTATCCGTGGGGAACATGAGGGGTTTGAACCACTTTGGGGGGGCTAAGTCTTGACCTTAATCCCACTAAACACATTCAATCCCCCAAAGAGGGAATATCCATCTCCACCTTGCCTTATCCAGAGGCTGTCCATGTGTGTGCTATTTATCCATTCAGTAACCCGTGGATTGTTGGATCCCCTTACAAATTTACATATGTCATATAGGGACCTGTTACCTATCCTTTCATCAGGGTCCAGGATATTAAAAGTAGCTAACCCGTGGGAGTGGTGTTTATAACAGGGACTTCCTGGGTGGTATTTAGTAACTGCTCTAGGGTGATAGGCCTTCCAACCATAGGGACTACATGTCGGCCTGTGGATAAGTATGACTCCTTTCCATGTATGCTGCTCTGGCATTCACTACAACAGTATCCTCACCCCTCCCGCACGAGGAGTTTAGCCAACACCCAAAAAATAAGAGCAAGAATACAGTGATGGTCATTACAATTGAAAACAGAAATTGTCCAGGTGGTGCATTTTCTTGGCTCACGGGGAAAGTCTATGGTAAGAATGGTTTGGGGGTTTTGTGAGAGGGGGCATGGGACAGTAGTGGCTGAGTCTCTTCTTGTGGGGCTCCTCCATTTCCTTCCCTGTCTCCTTTATTTGTGGGCTATTCTTCAACCTTGATGCATGGATCCATTGCAGGCTTTGATCCGTCAGTATTGCTGTCCTCGAGACATTGAGGAATTCAAATGGACCTTGGAAGACAGGGGCCTGGTTGTTTGCGGACTGCAAGTTGTTTGATCAGTACTTTATCCCCCGCTTCCTCCACTCCCCTGCGCAAAAGATGTCAGGTGCAAATTTTGGATATTTTGGCGTTTTGCCAACAAGGGTTCAAATGCTAATATCTCACCAACCGTAACGGATAGTGGGGAATTGTTTGCAGCATTAGTATTACAGCAATTGAAAGTACTGTTTAAACCTGTTGGCACTTTGCCAAGAAAATTGAAATATAAATAAAAATTGTTTGGTTATAGGAATAAGGAAAGTAATAACGTACAAAGCTTGCTTATAATCAGGGGAACCTCTGGCAAAAGGGAATGTTTTTTTTGGGCATTTTGCCAAGAAATAAAAACTTTTAAATTTCAAGACGCTTTAACTGTGTCATAGGTACTATTGAATATGAAACGGGTAAAGAACTTTTGTGGCTTGTCCTAAGTCATTAACTGTATGTTCTGCAGCTGATGTGTATAAATAGAGAATAAAATAAGATAAAGTATAAGAATTGTAAACATGGTAAATCTGCCGGGAAAGGGAGGTTCGGAAGGTAAGCCGGATCAGCCCACTCCTTTAGATTTCGTGTCTGGAAACTATGGAACATATTATACTGAACCATTCTGGAAAAACATATTGACCAGAGCACATGCTCTACAAATTGCGAGGCTAAGTGAGTGCGGACCATATTCTGCAGAGAAATGGGAAGAAGTCACTAAAATGTGTGGCCAACATAGGCAGTATAATTATCCACCGTTTCCTTATGATAAAGAATATATGACTAAATGTTATAAAATGTGGTGTAAAGCATTAAAAGAGTATAAGAAGTAATTCCCTCATCCATTAGAGAAGCCTCATCATTCCTTAGATAAGCCTCCTAAAAAAAACAACACTTGCCTTTGCCCCTGTCCAACCCCTTTGTTATGACATAGAGGATTCAGAGGATTATGTGCCAGTACCTCTGCCACCCCATGCTATGATTAAAACTGATAATGAGGAAAAGCCAAAGGAAAAACTTTATCCTTCACTGGAATTGACTACAGAATTGACTATGAGATATCCAAAGGTGACCCAGGTAATTAAACTGGTCGATACTAAGTGGCAAACCCTGACCCTGACCCCCCCACAGTTTGTGGATGATGTAAAGAATAGGGCCTCCTCCAGATTTTTTAATACCAAAGGAGGACTATTTGCCCAGACCTCAAGGACTCCCACCCCCATGCTCCCAGCCTTTGATAGCTGTTTTCATTGTGGAGACCCCTCCCATTGGAAAAAATATTGTCCGCACAGAAGAAATATTATGAATCTTGCAGATCAATATTGAATTGTATAACAAAATGCTTAAGTGGTTGAATGTGATTGGTTGTTCAATTGCGTTCTTCCCCCTTTTTTGTATTGTATATGCTCTGTGAAACGGAAGTAAAGGCATCTTTTTCCAAACCTCATACGGTGTATGGTGTCTGATTATCTGTCCGGACAGACAAGGTTATTTTCCATTGACCGCCAAAGTCCAATTGAGGGAAAGAGGGGCTGATGCAGAGGGGCTGATGCAGAGGGGCTGAAACAGAGGACCTTACAGATGGTACCAGAATAAGTGGGGTACATTACAGGTAAGCTTTCTTTAAAATTACTTGTTCAAAGTATTTTTGAACAGCTTACTCTGTCAATGTTATAACCCGTTGCATTATAGCTCTCAAGGCATAATTGATTAATTTATTTTGATTAGCTTGCCTGAGAGATAGGGACATTAGAATTTTAATACAGCTCGCTCATAGATAGGAATGCCTGCTGCTGCTGCCTAATTGGGGCAGGCGCCAGGGTTCCGGTTCATAGATAGGAATGCCTGCTGCTGCTGCCTAATTGGGGCAGGCGCCAGGGTTCCGGTTCATAGATAGGAATGCCTGCTGCTGCTGCCTAATTGGGGCAGGTGCCAGGGTTCTGGTTCATAGATAGGAATGCCTGCTGCTGCTGCCTAATTGGGGCAGGCGCCAGGGTTCCGGTTCATAGATAGGAATGCCTGCTGCTGCTGCCTAATTGGGGCAGGCGCCAGGGTTCCGGTTCATAGATAGGAATGCCTGCTGCTGCTGCCTAATTGGGGCAGGCGCCAGGGTTCCGGTTCATAGATAGGAATGCCTGCTGCTGCTGCCTAATTGGGGCAGGCGCCAGGGTTCCTATTCATAGATAGGAATGCCTGCTGCTGCTGCCTAATTGGGGCAGGCGCCAGGGTTCCGGTTATTGTAATACAGCTCGCTCATACATAGGAATGCCTGCTGCTGCTGCCTAATTGGGGCGGGCGCCAGGGTTCCGGGTATTAATATAAAAGGACGGTATCAGGATCAAAATATAGGGGATCATAGGTATTCCAGAAACAGTAGCTCCTTTGGTAAGAAACCCCTACAGCAACTTGCTTAACTTGTGTCCAGAATAATGTTCAGGGACACATAGGCCCATTAAAAGACTTACAGATTGATTTGACACACATGCCCAAACAGAAAGGTAATATCAAATATCTTTGCGTAATAATACTCCATTTTGCCATTTTCCCTCATGGCCGGAAGTTATTCCCGTAACAGGAGAGACCGCAGGGATGAATAGAAACATTAAAGACAAATTGAAATGTATCAGCCCCTCTGCATCAGCCCCTCTTTCCCTCAATTGGACTTTGGCGGTCAATGGAAAATAACCCTGTCTGTCCGGACAGATAATCAGACACCATACACCGTATGAGGTTTGGAAAAAGATGCCTTTACTTCCGTTTCACAGAGCATATACAATACAAAAAAGGGGGAAGAACGCAATTGAACAACCAATCACATTCAACCACTTAAGCATTTTGTTATACAATTCAATATTGATCTGCAAGATTCATAATATTTCTTCTTTCGGACTCAACATAATATTTACTCTAAAAATGTCTCACGCAATATATGTCCTTGATAAGGTTCTCAGTATGTTTTGATAATATATAGAAATACAAAACAGCATACTTGTTATGGGAAGCAGACCCGTTACTAGAAGCCATGAGAACTAAAACTTGTTATGGAAATGTGTGAGTGTGAGATAAACAGAATTTACAGTGAGTTTCTACAGAAAAACATCTTTGTTACAATACTATTAAATCTTAAAGGGTAACTCTACACTTCCCACGTTTCCTTACACCTGGGAGTGATTATAACTGTGGGGGGAGGGGAGTCACAAGGGGAGGAGACCAATCGGTGTTCCTCTGTACTAGGAACACACCATCATTCTCCTTTTCTCTGACAGGATGTGGATCTGTGTGTTCCACAGTCTTGCTGTGTTCCTGGGAAATTGCCGGTGCCCAGCGGACATCACGGGTCCCGAGCGGCGCGGCGCGCGCGCACCCTTCCTAGATGGCCGGGAAGGGTAGGACGTCATATGACACCCGCCCAGGATGTGAGATCCCATCTGCTGGCATCATATTACTATAGGCGGGTAGTGAAGTGGTTAACCTCTTTCCACAGGCCATACATACATACATACATACAGTGGTGTGAAAAAGTGTTTGCCCCCTTCCTCATTTCCTGTTCCTTTGCATGTTTGTCACACTTAAGTGTTTCGGAACATCAAACCAATTTAAACAATAGTCAAGAACAACACAAGTAAACACAAAATGCAATTTGTAAATGAAGGTGTGTATTATTAAAGGTGATAAAAAATCCAAACCATCATGGCCCTGTGTGAAAAAGTGATTGCCCCCCTTGTTAAAACATACTATAACTGTGGTTGTCCACACCTGAGTTCAATTTCTCTAGCCACACCCAGGCCTGATTATTGCCACACCTGTTCACAATCAAGGCATCACTTAAATAGGAGCTGCTTGACACAGTAAGGTCCACCAGAAGATCCTTAAAAGCTACACATCATGCCGAGACCCAAAGAAATTCAGGAACAATTGAGAAAGAAAGTAATTGAGATCTATCAGTCTGGAAAGGGTTATAAAGCCATTTCCAAAGCTTTGGGAATCCAGCGAACCACAGTGAGAGCCATTATACACAAATGGCGAAGACATGGAACAGTGGTGAACCTTCCCAGGAGTGGCCGGCCGCCCAAAATTACCCCAAGAGCGCAGCGACGACTCATCCAAGAGGTCACAAAAGACCCCACAACAACGTCCAAGGAACTGCAGGCCTCACTTGCCTCAGTTAAGGTCAGCGTTCATGCCTCCACCATCAGGAAAAGACTGGGCAAAAATGGCCTGCATGGCAGAGTTCCAAGGAGAAAACCACCGATGAGACAAAAGTGGATCTCTTTGGAAGGTGTGTGTCCAAGTATATCTGGCGTAGAAGGAACACTGCATTTCAGAAAAAGAACATTATACCAACAGTAAAATATGGTGGTGGTAGTGTGATGGTCTGGGGCTGTTTTGCTGCTTCAGGACCTGGAAGACTTGCCGTGATAAAAGGAACTATGAATTCTGCTGTCTACCAAGAGATCCTGAAGGAGAATGTCCGACCATCTGTTCGTGTACTCAAGCTGAAACGAACTTGGGATCTGCAGCAGGACAATGATCCTAAACACACCAGCAAGTCCACCACCGAATGGCTGAAGAAAAACAAAATGAAGACTTTGGAGTGGCCTAGCCAAAGTCCTGACCTGAATCCTATTGAGATGTTGTGGTATGACCTTAAAAAGGCCGTTCATGCTCGAAAACCCTCTAATGTAACTGAATTAGGACAATTCTGCAAAGATGAGTGGGCCAAAATTCCTCCAGGACGCTGTAAAAGCCTCATTGCACGTTATCGCAAACGCTTGGTTGCAGTTGTTGCTGCTAAGGGTGGCCCAACCAGTTATTAGGTTTAGGGGGCAATCACTTTTTCACACAGGGCCATGATGGTTTGGATTTTTTTTCACCTTTAATAATAAACACCTTCATTTACAAATTGCATTTTGTGTTTACTTTTGTTGTCCTTGACTATTGTTTAAATTGGTTTGATGTTCCGAAACACTTAAGTGTGACAAACATGCAAAGGAACAGGAAATGAGGAAGGGGGCAAACACTTTTTCACACCACTGTATATATGCGGCCTCTCTGTGGGCAGATGGGCTTTAACACTGAGGGGCCACATATATCCGTCCCAAATGTAAACTGTGCTCCTAGCACAGTTACCAGCGTGTACCGGAAATCCCCATATGCTTACTTGCTATTGGGAGCTTGCTGATCATGTGACCACTGTGACAGCCAATCACAGGGTCACATAATGGAAATGCCCAACTTTACTTCCTGGTATTCAAAACCTCTTAAAGGGCCATTAGGCAGTGGCAGGAAGGGGGTTAATATCCATACCAGACTCACATCAAGGCTTAGAATTTGGTATTGATTTTTAAGGGGGAAACACAAGCCTTTTTTTTCGTGGGGACCCCACTTACATACATATCAGGCCCTCACCCAGAATAAAGGTCTGGTATAGATGTTAAAGCAGAGCTCCACCCAAAAGGGAAGCTCCATTTGTTTACTACCCCCCCCCCCCCTCTGCTGCCACATTTGGCACTTTTTGGGGGAAGTGGATACCTGTCAAAACCACTACCGGGTAAGATCACCGCAATCTACAAAAATTTCGGCCTCTCCTCGATCCCCCCACTGCCTTCTGAGAGACATGCAGGTCCCAAAAGACAGCTGGACCATTCAGAAAGTGCAGCACGACATACGCATGCGCAGTAGGAAACATACTGTTTCTACTAGTGAAGATGCCGGTGCC
This sequence comes from Lithobates sylvaticus, assembly GCA_028564925.1. NCBI lineage: Eukaryota > Metazoa > Chordata > Amphibia > Anura > Ranidae > Lithobates > Lithobates sylvaticus. The sequence continues at coordinate 156,196,748 of CM053035.1, read as the reverse complement.
TGCACCCGAAGCCAATGGACGAATCTGCTTGGGATTCTGGCATTGCAGGACCCCTGGACAGGTAAGTGTCCTTATATTAAAAGTCAGAAGCTACAGTATTTGTAGCTGCTGACTTAAAACATTTTTTTGTACAGCCTGGAGCTCCTCTTTAAGTAGTATTTGCTGCTGCCTAATTTACATACAGAGACAGAGAAATAAATGTAATTTAGCAACAATTTCAATGGTATTTTTTTTTTTTTTTTGAAAATGTCACGTTTGCTTTAGTACATGGGGGGTTATTTATGAAAGGCAAATCCACTTTGCACTACAAGTGCAAACTACAAGTGCAAAGTGCACTTGAAATTGCACTGAAAGTGCTCTTGGAAGTGCAGTCGCTGTAGATCTGAGGGGGACATGCAAGGAAAATAAAAAACAGCATTTTAGCTTGCACATGATTGGATAATAAAATCAGCAGTTTTTTTTATTTTCCTTGCATGTCCCCCTCGGATCTACAGTGACTGCACTTCCAAGAGCACTTTCAGTGCAATTTCAAGTGCACTTTGCACTTGTAGTGATTGTGGTACACAGTTACTAGGGGAACCACAGTCCAGCCTAAGTTCTTGAACATTTTCTTTGTTTCTCATGTATATATGGTCACAGAGTTTTTAAAGTAGTTATAAAGGTAAACATTTTTTTTTTTACCTTAATGCATTTTGGGGGTCATTTACTTAAGAGCTGCAGCACTAATTAGTTCTAATTACTGCAAATAAGCGATAATCGCGCTAAATAGCACTAATCATGCTAATTAGCACTAAAACGGTATTCACTATAGTGCTGGTAAAAAAATACTCCCAAAATCAAATTTACTATAGTTCCCTGAAACCAAATAGTGCCCAAACCCTTACTCTGCTAAAACCTGGAGTAGTGCACATGGAAATAATGTTTAGAGCATTATAAAATTGACTAAATAGTACTGCAATATGTGGTATATTGTTTAAAGATAATCTGCTTTTAAACTGTGTGAAAAAAGTGATTTCTACACTGAAATATCTTTAAACATCTGAGAAGAGGTAAATTCCCCGTTTTTGCTTCTACTTAATCTATTTTGGTTTTAAGAATGCTAGAATGTGGAATGTTTTGATGTTTTGTTAAAATATTTTGTTCTCTGTCACTTTCACTTACTCTCCATCTCACAAAAATCTTTACCCAAAATGAAACAGGCGTCTTTACAATCCACAAACAATACCATTGCTGATGCAAATTAAAAATGAGTCACAATTTTTTGTGCTTTTTATTATTTCCAAATAATCATAATTTGAGGCCAAAAAATGTGATATGTGTACCAACATCAGAAATCAAAATGTAATTCCCAAAACTGTGAGGGTAATATCACTATTCTACACTCACCCACAAAGAACCAGAAAATATAACAGTATAAATCAAGAAGACTAACTCTTGAGTAATGTAATTCCATCACCTGTATGTCCAAAGAAATGCAGTATCTATGTGTATTTATGTGTAGGAGGTGTGTGGCAACTCTGTGGCTTAGAGGTTAGACCTTCTGGTTAGCATCTCTGAGCGTTTGGGTTCAAATCTCAAACATGCGGCTTCATGTAGAGAAGTTGTCTCATCTGCTATGTCTAAATGTAGTATTTATGTGTAGGAGGGTTCCACCACCATTTTAAATCTTGCCAGATACACTATTTGGCCAAAAGTATTGGGACGCCTACCTTTACACACACATGAACTTTAATGGTAGCCCAGTCTTAGTCCGTAGGATTTGGCCCACCCTTTGCAGCTAGAACAGCTTCTGGGAATTAAGACATTGATGAGTGAGTTTGGGGTGGAAGAACTTGACTGGCCTGCACAGAGTCCTGACCTCAACACAACAGAACACCTTGGGGATGAATTAGAGCGGAGCCAGGCCTTCTCGTCCAACATTAGTGCCTGATCTCACAAATGCACTTGGAATAATGGTCAAACATTCCCATAGACACGCTCCTAAACCTTGTGGACAGCCTTCCCAGAACAGTCAAAACTGTTATAGCTGCAAAGGGTGGGCCAGATGAATTTTGAACCCTACGGACTAAGACTGGGATGCCATTACATTTCATGTGCGTTTAAAGGCAGGTGTCCCAATACTTAGGTCAATATATTGTATATTGCTTGTGACACTGAGCATGGCTATGGACTTAGGCTGGTTCACACCACAGAGATGCAGACAATATGTGTGAGGCTGCCCAGTGGCTAAATGGGTAGCAATTCTGTCTAGCAGCACTGGGGTTCCATGCTAGTTCCATGCTAATGCTTGTGTTGAAGTTTATATGTTCTCCCTGTGTGGGTTTCTCACCACAATCCAAAGACATGGTGGCATTTTATTTGTCTCCTGTTGAAATAGTCTTTAATGTAAGAAAGTTATTTGTGAACTTTAGATTGGAAGCTCATTGCAGCCAGGGACTGATGTTAATGTTTGTTAGCACTAATCATGCCCAGGGACTTGGACATTTAAAATTGTAGGGTTTACACTGCACCTGTACATATGCTTAGAAAACTGTTGCTTTTTTCGCGCAATTTTTATGCAATTTTTTTCAATGGAAATGCACCAAAAATGCAACTGTTGCGTTTGTGATGCAATTTTTGATGTGTTTTGTGGTTAATTTTTTATTTTTTTTTTTGATTGAGGCTCAGTTTGCCAGCAATAGCACCGCTTTCCATTTTCATTAGCACCCAGTTTCTGAGAGTCGAAGTCTTAATTGGCCTTAATTGGGCGCTATTTTGCGGGACTGCAGGATAACTTTTTGGCGCTATAGTAAATGACCCCCTTTATGCATTAAGGTAAAAAACTTTCTATGTGCAGCTCATCCCGGCACCCTGCCCCCTTGTCACTGGCTTTGATTGACAGCAGCGAGAGCCAATGGCTCCCACTGCCTCAGCAAAGCCTATGAAACCAGGAAGTGAGGGGAGAGACGGGCAAAGTGCTGAATCGAATGAGGGCTCAGGTAAGTGTAAGGCTCGGTTCACACCTAAACCAGCCACGGATCGCACAGGAATGCTGTGAGTCCCTGTTCTCCGTTTCAGGGATGAATCATTGCGACCCTGAAACAACAGAGCCAAAGACGCACGTTTCTGTGCAGCGTTTCTTTTTTATCATTAGATCTAAGATCTTTATACAAAAAACTATCTATATTTTATGAAACAAACAAAAAATCTATCCAGATGGTCAATCTTC